>JAVGWX010000006.1:11152545-11252545 GCA_036924085.1 Ariolimax columbianus
TAATATTTGACTTTCATTTTTGAGAAGACACTGCATTCCACTTACAATATTTTGCCATGTCGAGGTTGATTGAAACTTGTATTCCGAGTTCCGATTACGTTTTCAAACGATTTCTATGCTTGTTTTAAGATAAACATTAGGAGAGAATTATTTTTCACACAAGTACAAGATTTTGCTACGAAAGTCATCAATACTTTCAAAGCACTCTTGAATAGTTCCGGAAAATCTCTAGGTGAGCCTATACATTTGAAATGGACTGTTCCCTAAACGGCAATATCAAAGCACCATACGTGAACACTTCTGTGGACATTTGTGTGCAGATTTCTGTGAGCTTGTCTTCCTCTGCTGCTCATGCAGCACACATGGACTGAAAATGGATCTCTTATCCGGTTGTTTTTTTCATCAGTAATTGGAAAATATTTTCGGTAATTATATTGGAGATCTTTCAAATGTTGGTTGATAAGTGATGTGTCCTCCTCATACCGCTTTTAGTTGTTAGAATTAAAAATATTTGCGATAACTGGAAAAGTCTCATATTTACGATTAAGTAGACGATGAAGCCACGATTCTAATTTTTAATCATTGCTTCGAGCTTCTCTTTTACCTGAAAAACTGCAACCGCTTTCAGTATAACATTTCAGTTGAGAATATTTAAATGAGTGAAGATATCTGACAAATATGCTAATTTTACTAACCCGGAAAATTATGTAAAACTATTGCGGATGTGAAATTGCTGCTTGATAAGAAATATTCTTACCTCTCAATTCCACAAAACGAGACAAAACTTGGCCTCGTGACAGCCAACGAACTTCACAATGCAATAAAAGTTGATAGTTTTCACAGTCCACTTCTGTGCAAATCAACTAAAAGTTCTTGAAGTAGACATTAGATTTCAATAAAATTGACGATTTTGACTGTTTTAGTTTGTCTGGTTTCTGTTCTTGGTTCCTTGTAGATATCTTCAGCTCAGTATAAACCTGCACCCCTTTCTTCTAGCAAGCTCGTGTGATGTCATTGTTTCTTGGACGTCCCGTTCCTCTTGTCTTCTGAAATTTTGCTTTCTAGCACTTTCAGTAATAGGGCTCCATGTCTCACGATATAACCAAACCAGAACAATATACCTATAGTCATCATTAGTTGTCTACATGACCTTATATCTTTAAGCACTTGTTCATTTAATCTTATTTGTATCCAGCTGACGTACGAAGAGTCAAAACGGCTTATCAAAGCCAGATACATGACCAAATGGGAAACCGAACATACTGGTTACACCAAAAACGATGCCAATTACCAGTTGAACCGAAGAGAGCAGGTCGTTGTCTTCAGACTTCGCACTGGCCACAATAGACTGAGGTACCACCTATTCAACAAATTGAAGATAGGGTGTACCGACGAATGCCCGTGCGGTACTGGTAAAATGACCGCTGAACATCTGCTGCAGAACTGCCCGACATACGAGGATCAGAGAGAGCAGATGTGGCCATCACCAGTGGAACTGCAAGACAAGCTCTATGGCAGTGGCGACAGCCTCAGGATGACCGCCGCTTTTTTCGAAAAAATAATGGTTACTGTCTGACTGCGTACGCAGAAGAAGAAGAAGAAGTATCCAGCTTATTCGTTGCATCCTGCAATAGCAACACATCTCAATAGCTTATAATGTTTGTTCATGATTTTTGTTTAGAGTCCATATTTCAGAGCTGTACAATGCGACGGGTCAGATATGTATAGTGAGTATTCTTGTTTCGAAGCTCAATATTGATATTATTATTTAGTTAGAAGTTTTTGTTTCTCACAAAAATACCTTTTTCCTACTGCGATTAGAGTTCTAATTTCAATATCACAGCGAGCATCGTCTTTAATAATGTGCCCCAAATATGAAAACCTCTGCATTTAGTCAAAAAAATGTGTCCCAAATATGAAAACCTCTGCATTTAGTCAAAAAAATGTGTCCCAAATATGAAAACCTCTGCATATAGTCAAAAAAATGTGTCCCAAATATGAAAACCTCTGCATTTAGTCAAAAAATGTGTCCAATGATGCCGATGTATGGCTTGGCTTCGTTCGTTCTCAATCTCCCGCTACCAAACCCTGAAAGGGCTTAAGAATGTAGTCCAGAGAACGGACTGCGTTGTGTCGTAGTTTACAGCTTGACTGCGATATTTGCAACTTTCGGTCAAACACAACCGTCTTCGACAGCAAGCATTTTTTAAGTACAGGGGTAGCCTTCCCTCTTCTATCCATTCTCCTTAGCCAGTCTGCTCTGTTGCATCCTGTTGTTCATGATCACCGCGTGGAGGTGTAGAAGGGTCTTGGCAGTTCTGGTTCGCTGGTCCTGAGGCTAGCAGTCGCTGACCACTGCAGCTCATGCGCTACTCAGCATCTTGATCTTTGAGGGTGTTTAGCTATTACCATCACATTTGTTTGACTAGCATTTATCCTGTTCATGAATGTCTTGGCTGTGACGTTGATCCTGGTGTGTAGTTTGTGTGATGATTTCTCTGCTCTTTATTCATGGAAATTGTCTCATAGATCCAACACCGGCGTAATGATTTCTCTGCTCTTTATTCATAGAAATTGTCTCATAGATCCAACACCCGTGTAATGATTCTTCTCTTTATTCATATAAATTGTCTCATAGATCCAACACCCGCGTAAAGATTTCTCTGCTTTTTATTCATGGAAATTGTCTCATAGATCGAACACCTACGAATCTGTGTGTGTGCTCAATCCCTTTCATTACTGTAATTGTCCACGACAGAGCACGAACTCCGCAGATCCCATAGCGGCTCAGAATTTGATCGTAACTTCTTCAACAGGGCCGACTGGGAGAAGCGGCCCTACCATAAAACTAGCTGTGTAACGAGTTTTCCCCATTTATACAGATCGTGCCACAAAATAAACTCCTCGCTGCCTACGCACGTAATATATAGATTTCTAATTACGATAAAAATAATGTCCGTGATTAGCTGGTCAGGAAACAATTGCGTTTTCATACCACATAACGGGATTATAGACAAGATTGACGTTCATGGATTGAAGCATGAACAATACGATCGTGATCAAGAAAATTGAGGAAATACATCATAAATACAATCAACATTGACAGCGTGCTTCATGTTTATTTTAATGTAGACGATTATCTTACCCGACAAAGAGGGTCCCCCAAAATGTTCATGTGTAATAATGGAATTTATGAGTCATCTTATCGGATCCTCACTGATTCGATCGTTTATTATTATTCTGATTCCCGAAAAAACGAGTTCTCCACTCATTTGTTCATGTGGACGTGTTTTGTTTTTGAAGCTTTGTTTCTAATTCTGAGGATTACTCTAGGCTCTGAAGGCCTTTGATATATGATAATGACAGGAAAATGTGGTGCACAGACTTGATAATACTTCTACACTAGCAGTAGCTGGGAGGGGAGGCTAAGGGCGCAAGAAGGCATGTACAGCATGATCTCAGTGTGGCTGTAGTCCTATTCTTGTCTCTGTTCCTTACAGAAAGGTGCCGAAATCACTCGAGCGTGACATACTCTAGAATAAAGTTTATTAAACTTGACTAGTATAGGGAGCTGTTTGGAGACAGTCAGTTGGAAGGGACATAGTGACTACCGATTCTCGTAGATGCCTTCTGGCTGCGGAGAAAATAGAAAGACTGAAGACATCGAGGAACAACCGTGCAAGCCAGCCACCTCATCATGGTTGTACGATCTGTGGCAGGGACTGTCACTGGCAGATCAGCATTTACAGCCATAGCATACGGCGTGAAATACAGGAGACAGAGCTGGACAGAACTCACAGGACGCCACGCGTGTGTCTACACAGACCATGGCATCAATATTTATATAATAATTTCTGTATCTTAAATTTTAGATGGGCTTCTTCAGAAATATTTATAATAATTCTCGTATTTTAAATTTTATATAGCTCTTCTCAGTAATGCGTATACAAATTATTGTATATAAAAGCTAACAATCTAGTCAAGTTTGAAATGGAAGATCACATTGTTTAACAACAATCGCAAAGACAAGTATATGATAATCACTCTGAAAACATATACGTCAGACACCTGGAAAGAAAGTAAAGTAATTGGCAATCAGGTTCGAATCACGAACTTTCAGGTGACGGATGCGTCTAACTGTGAAGGGACGCATGAGTTAAGGTCTTGGGTTAAGTAGACATCACAAAAACGATGTTATTATTAAGCTAACCTGTCTAGCAGTTAAACAGCAGGGCATCAAACCAACATCATCATCATCATCATCATCACAACAGTTGTACAACTACCATTACTGACACAATCTTCAAAAACATTACAACCACCTTTATCATTCCTTTATGATGACCATGTCCATTGTTAATATCACCACAATCGATATTATCACAGTAACTACCACAGCCACCAATATCACTAACACAACCATCAATATCACTAACACAACCATCAATATCACTAACACAACCATCGTTAACATTATTTACTGTAACTACCACAACCACCAATATCACTAACACAACCATCAATATCACTAACACAACCATCAATATCACTAACACAACCATCGTTAACATTATTTACTGTAACTACCACAGCCACCAATATCACTAACACAACCATCAATATCACTAACACAACCATCAATATCACTAACACAACCATCGTTAACATTATTTACTGTAACTACCACAGCCACCAATATCACTAACACAACCATCAATATCACTAACACAACCATCAATATCACTAACACAACCATCAATATCACTAACACAACCATCAATATCACTAACACAACCATCAATATCATTAACACAACCATCAATATCACTAACACAACCATCAATATCACTAACACAACCATCAATATCACTAACACAACCATCAATATCACTAACACAACCATCAATATCACTAACACAACCATCAATATCACTAACACAACCATCAATATCACTAACACAACCATCGTTAACATTATTTATTGTAACTACCACAGCCCCCAATATCACTAACACAACCATCGTTAACATTATCACAGTAAATATAACAGCCACCAATATCACTAACACAACCATCAATATCACTAACACAACCATCGTTAACATTATTTATTGTAACTACCACAGCCCCCAATATCACTAACACAACCATCGTTAAAATTATCACAGTAAATATAACAGCCACCAATATCACTAACACAACCATCGTTAACATTATCACAGTAAATATAACAGCCACCAATATCACTAACACAACCATCAATATCACTAACACAACCATCGTTAACATTATTTACAGTAACTACCACAGCCACCAATATCACTAACACAACCATCGTTAACATTATCACAGTAACTACCACAGCCACCAATATCACTACCACAGCGACCAATATCACTATCACAGCCATCGCTAATATTGTTACGGTAACTACCACCAATATCACTACTACAACCACCAATATCACTGCCGCAACCAACAATATCACTACCACAACCACCAATATCACTAGCACAACCACCAATATCACTAACACAAACACCAATATCACTAACACAACCATCGCTAATATTAATAAACCAGTACACCCGCACTCTTAACATTATTTTTAACCATTTTTGTCAGAATAACGGAATTATAGTTGCTATCATAAACCCAATCATCAACATAATCATCAACCGAATCATCAACGCAATCATCAACACGATCATCAACCCAATCATCAACACGATCCTCAACCCAATCATCAGCACGATCATCAACACGATCATCAACGCAATCATCAACCCAATCATCAGCACGATCATCAACCCAAATCATCAACACAATCATGAACCCAATCATAAACCCAATCATCAACACGATCATCAACCCAATCATCAACACGATCATCAACCCAATCACCAACATAATCATCAACACAATCATCAACGCAATCATCAACATAGTCAACAACCCAATCATCAACACGATCAATAACCCAATCATCAACCCGATCAACAACCCAATCATCAACCCAATCATCATCATAATCATTAACCCAATCATCAACGCAATCGTGAACCCAATCACCAATATAATCAATAACATGATCATAAACCCAATCATCAACACAACCATCAGTACGATCATCATCCCAATCATTAACACGATCATCAATCCAATAATCGCCCCAATCATCAACACAATCATCAACATACCACCATTACAATCATTATATCCACCACAGTATTACCTCCAATCATTACCACCCTACCCCAAACCCTCCATCATCAAAATCACAATTAATACGACCATTATCAACACAATCATCAACGTAAGCACCGACACAATCATCTACACAATCATCAACATAATAATTCACACAACCATCAACACATTCCTCAACTAAATCATAAACACAATCATCAACTCAATCTTAAACACAGTCATCGACGCAGTCATCAAAAGAAAATCATCAACACAGTCATCCACAAAGTCACTCACTTAATATTCCACACAATCATCAACATCAATAAACCCTCTATTCACCCGATATCCTTCTCCATCAAACAGATTTTCACCGACAGGGGTCAAATAAGAACACACCTCCTTGGGGGAAAGACAAATAAGGCGAACGCAAAAAAAAAAAAGAAACAAAGGAAAAAAAGAAAATTATATTCACCATCCCTCCGACCAATACAGTCAACTTAAACTCTATGGCCATCACTATGGCCAGTAACGTCAACTTCACCTCCCTACCACTAACACCATCACTACGACCAGTAAAGTCAACTTCACTTCCCTACCACTAACACCATCACTACGACCAGTAAAGTCAACTTCACCTCACTACCACTAACACCATCACTACGACCAATAAAGTCAACTTCACCTCACTGCCACTAACACCATTACTACGACCAGCAAAGTCAACTTCACCTCACTGCCACTAACACCATCACTACGACCAGTAAAGTTAACTTTACCTCACTACCACTAACACCATCACTACGACCAGCACAGTCAACTTCACCTCACTACCACTAACACCATCACTACGACCAGCACAGTCAACTTCACCTCACTACCACTAACACCATCACTACGACCAGTAAAGTCAACTTCACTTCACTACCACTAACACCATCACTACGACTAGTAACGTTAACTTCACCTCCCTACCACTAACACCATCACTACGGCCAGTAAAGTCAACTTCACTTCACTACCACTAATACCATCACTATGACCAGTAAAGTCAACTTCACCTCACTACCACTAACACCATCACTATGACCAGTATAGCCAACTTCTCTTCCCTACAACTAACACCATCATTATCCAACGACAACCCCCTGAACACAATCGCCATATCAAACATTATCAACACCTTTTCAGGTCTCCCTAATCCTCCATCGATTTTGGCCCAACGTTACGCAATAAGTGTCAACACTTGCTAGCTTGTGATGTCCATACGTCGCTACCGTCTCCTAGCTTATACAATCTCTCATTCTCTATCATTTCGTCCCTTTCCTTCCCTCGCTTTCGTCATCATCTCTCCTGTCTTAACACCTCTTCATCCTCCCGGCTTCTATCAACTCTCCACCTCCACCCTCTTTCCACCCTCCTTCAATTACAACGGCCTCTCTTATTTCTTCTTCCAGAACCTCCTCGCGAACCCCAGCCGACAGTTAGGATTATTCCTCACACCAAGAGCTCTCTGTGAAGTCTCACAACCCACAAATGACACATGCCGATTTGACAGTTGCACCGTCTCACAGTTGTCACAAAACTTCACTGATCTGTTTTCTCTAGTGCTCAGACGTCATCCATAGCTAGAAGATTACAAAATAAAAATACGATATTCCAGCAATCTCTATATGCCCACAACATCATCCTTTACTCTTACTTTAAATAGTAACCTCCTCAGATCCGACATTTCTACAGCTTCTATACTCCCTTACATAAACATCGTCCTTTACTCTCATCACTGTAAATTACAAACCCTTCTGATCCGACATTTAAATCAATTTATATTCACTCTCTAAGACCAACACGATACTTACTCTCACAGTAATTTACAAACCTCTCTGATCCGACGTTTCTACAATTTCTATACTCTGTGTCACAAACATGATTCTTACTTTCACTTAAAACTACAAACTCCTCTGATCCGACATTTCTATAATGTATAAACACCCCTTAAATTAAACTATGATCAACAAATATCTTTTCTTGCTCAAGTGGAAGCATGGTGCGGCCAGTGCATCTTGCTTACTTGCAGGTAACTTGTGCTTACAGCCTTTATATGCACTTCAGTGGCGGTGTTTGCGGCACTTTGATTTTCTTGACGATGTTGCTAGCCGGTGTCCAACCCCTTGTAGTCGTTCCATACAACAGGAACATAGACTTTAGGGGTCGTGCTATTTCGTTCCATACAACAGGAACATAGACTTTAGGGGTCGTGCTATTTCGTTCCATACAACAGGAACATAGACTTTAGGGGTCGTGCTATTTCGTTCCATACAGCAGGAACATCGACTTTAGGGGTTGTGCTATTTCGTTCCATACAACAGGAACATAGACTTTAGGGGTCGTGCTATTTCGTTCCATACAACAGGAACATAGACTTTAAGGGTCGTGCTATTTCGTTCCATGCAACAGGAACATAGACTTTAGAGGTCGTGTTATTTCGTTCCATACATCAGGCACATAGACTTCAACGATCGTGCTATTTCGATCCTTACCCGAGACACGCACGCACCCACCAGGCCGCATATTTGAACATAGCGCATATTCGGACTTTTGTGGCTCTTAGCCAAGTTGTCTTAGGTCGGTCTCTCCTTTGTCAAGTTGTCTTATGTCGGTCTCTCCTTCGTCAAATTGTCTTAAGTCAGTCTCTCCTTTGTCAAGTTGTCTTAGGTCAGTCTCTCCTTCGCCAAGTTGCCTTATGCTGATCACTACTTGTCTTCACTCTGGCATCTACAGCATAACCGATCTTTTGATGACATCAGGTTCTCTTCCACGCATACCCTCTGGGGCCTACAGCAGACGATCAGATTAGGACATCAGGTTGTCTTCCACGCATACCCTCTGGGGCCTACACCAGACGACCAGGTTAGGACATCAGGTTCTCTTCCACGCATACCCTCTGGGGTCTACATCAGACGGTTAGGTAAGGACATCATGTATTCTTCCACGAATACCATCTGGAGTCTACAGCAGACTGATGTTTATGAAATTGTTACGAGCTTATGAAACTAAAAGTGATGACATTTTTTCACCACGTACTCACTGGTGACGAATGCTAGTACCACTACTACCAGCTAGGGGCCATATACATCTCGTGCAACAGTAACGACAATTAGAAATATGAACTTGGAGTGTTTTCCATACATGCACACATAAACCTTACCCTCATTAGCTCATTAAAAGTCATCCGTGGATCAGATAAAAAACACGTGGGGGTCCACTAAAAGTCCTTTGACATTGACTAAATGTTCTGTGAGATACGCTAAATGTTCTAAGGAGTCCGCTAAATATCGTGCGGTATCCGCTAAAATGTATGTGGTTTCCTCAAACCAAATCTACACCTACACATGAGTTTTCGTGGGCTTAGTTTCTTAATGTGACCTCTTCGTGCTACCCAGCACAAAATGGCTGCTATCAAACAGAAAATAGCAGCTATCCAGCAAAATAATGGCCGCTATCCAACACAACAGCAAACAATGGCTTCTATCCAGCACCACAGCAGAAATTGGCAACAATCCAGCATAAAATAGTTGCTATCCAGCATAAAAAGGCTGCTATCCAGCATAAAAAGGCTGCTATCCAGCATAAAAAGGCTGCTATCCAGCACAAAATGGCTGTTATCCGGCAGAAAATGGATGCTGTCCAGCACAAAATGGCAGCTATCCAGCACAAAATGGCTGCTATCCGGCACAAAATGGATGCTATCCAGCATACAATGCCAGCTATCCAGTACAAAATGGCTGCTATCGAGCATAAAATAGCTGCTATCCAGCACAAAATACCAGCTATCCAGCTCAAAATGGCTGATATCCAGAATAAAATGGCTGCTTTCAAGCACCCAACTCTGAAACTGTCTACATCTTTGTTAGGTTTACATATTTCTTCTGCTTACTATATTATATTTCCTACTGCAGAAAAAGTAACGAATATTCAGGGCCAGGTTAAACATACTGATCAAGACCCGCCACATTACGTCCACATTCGTGCTCCTGGAAAAAGACTGTATAGCAGGTGACATCAGCCTGGCCAATGAGATGGGGAATGAAACTGCAATCCCTTTAGTTATGAGCTTACAAATGAGTCTCATATTGCAGTTCTTTTTCCCCATCTCAAGTACCCCTCGGGATGTAAGATGAGCCACTGTAGCCCGCAACTAAAGACATGACGCCAAGAGTTACCTGAACCTACTGCCGTAGGGGTGTGAGGTGTTAGCGATCTCACATTTCAAAGGCTCGGCTATATGAGGGCGGTAGCCATCTCTTCTCCCTCGGCGCTTTTACTTCCCTGACTGAACCGGTACCCATTTAAGGCTGGGTCGACCCGGGAGCCGTTGCGGTCTGAAAAAACATTTCCGTCTCAACTGGGGAATGAACCCAGGACCACTCAGATGCGAAGCCAGAGCGCTAACCACTGCGCTACGCGGCTCCCCACTGACGTATAGCCCGCCATAATCGTTCAAATCTCCATCTTTGGTCCAATACATTATCATCTACATATCTCCATGCTCTTAATTGGTTCTCACACAAAAACTGCAAGAATTTCACTGCAATTTCTAAAACAGGAGATATTTTCTACGTCGTTAATGACCAGTTCTTGGATTTGTGAAGTTGAGAACAGCCAGAGTGACACAAGCTGATTAGCCCATTAAGAACTCCCCGTGTTTTTCGCAGCATGGTTTTCAGATGGCGTTGGATGTGTTGTATTATTCATGAAGACGTTAAGAAATTGAAGTTGCAACACGCAATATCCCTGACTGAGAATTGCCCGTCTCGCTCATTCAAACTTCATTCTTTCATTTCTTTTTTCAATTTTTTCGTATAGCCTCTCTTTTTTAAAAATTCTTCCATTTATTTGTTTCTGTAAAAAATTCAACAAAATCAGATGCACATCTATAAATTCCTTAGCAATTTTGGAAGGAAGAGCTATAGCAGACACAAGCAGATGTACATCTCTAAACTATCATTACCATGTAGCATGCCTTTTATAGAACGTCGCTCCCATCGCAGTATGTCTGAAAGAAGCTCTCGTGCCAAAAGTCCAGCCTCCGCCACAGTCATACACAGGCATTCCTGGATACCTTGGTGCCATCGTCGTCTTGGTCAAGCCTTCCCTCTTTTACCTGGTACCAGACCTTTCATCACTGTTCTCTCAAGACCGTTGTGTCTCTTGGTGTGACCAAACTATTGATATTTTCTGGCCAAAATGAAATCGATAAACCAGTTTTCCTCTATATTCAATTCTTGCTGAATATCATCTCTAAATACCCGTGCAATTGTGGAAGAACGAGCTACAAAAGACACAATCAGAAGAACATCTCTAAATCATCCTGCAGTTCTGGAAGGAAGAGTAACAAAAGACGCAATCAGATGCACATCTTGAAATCTCTTGCAGCCTTGGAAGAAAGCGCTAGAAAAGAAAGAGATGGTCCACAGAATCTCCAAAATCAAGGTGGTCCCATGTGAGAAGAAAGATGATATCAGATTATAACTGAGAAGCAACCGTGTAACAGGTAGACCTGTTCGCTTGATGTTATTAGAAACAGCTAGAAAGGCATCACATAGCGTCCGAAGAGCAGAAACTTGAACTTTATCATGCCATAAACAAAGGACTCCACAGAAAAAGATAATTCAGCATTAAATAACATCGACAGTGTATCGTACCGCTTATATGTTCAATGTGAGCTATGTTCTATGTGAGCTGTGGGCTATGTGGGCTATGTTCAATGAGAGCAATTTTAAATGTGAGCTGTGGGCTATGTGGGCTATGTGAGCTGTGGGCTATGTGAGCTATGAGCTATGTTTAATGTGAGCTATGTTCAATGTGAGCTATGTTCAATGTGAGCTATGTTTAATGTTAGCTGTGGGCTATGTGAGCTATGTTTAATGTGAGCTATGTTTAATGTGAGCTGTGTTCAATGTGAGCTATGTTCAATGTGAGCTATGTTTAATGTTAGCTGTCGGCTATGTGAGCTATGTTTAATGTGAGCTATGTTTAATGGGAGCTATGTTTAATGTGAGCTATGTTTAATGTTAGCTGTGGGCTATGTGGGCTATGTGAGCTATGTTCAATGTGAGCTGTGGGCTATGTTGGTTATGTGAGCTATGTTCAATGTGAGCTATGTTTAATGTGAGCTATGTTTAATGTGAGCTATGTTCAATGTGAGCTATGTTCAATGTGAGCTATGTTTAATGTTAGCTGTGGGCTATGTGGGCTATCTGAGCTATGTTCAATGTGAGCTATGTTTAATGTTAGCTGTGGGCTATGTGGGCTATGTGAGCTATGTTCAATGTGAGCTGTGGGATATGTTGGTTATGTGAGCTATGTTCAATGTGAGCTGTGGGCTATGTGAGCTGTGGGCTATGTGAGCTGTGGGCTATGTGAGCTGTGGGCTATATGAGCTGTGGGCTATGTGAGCTATGTTCAATGTGAGCTATGTTCAATGTGAGCTATGTTCACTGGGAGCTATGTTCAATGTGAGCTATGTTTAATAACCACAATCTAGAATGGCCTGTTTGGAAATTAGGTACGAAATGTGACCCAAGCAACAAGAAGCGTCAAGGTTCACGATCAGGCAATTTGTTACCATTTTTAAAACTTCTCTAACTAGTAAAGAGTAATATCAGCTTGGGTGATACTGTCATGTCCGTAGAATGAAAGAAATTAGAGTATCAAAACAACTATTGGAAGTCAGAAGAGAAAGATCCCATGCACCAAGGACGATCCATAGTCAGCTGGATTGGAAACATAAAACGGTCTACAAGAGATTGTAAACTAGACTAGAATCAGGCTAGGAGAAAATAAGCGGTTAGACCAGATGATGAGAGTCGGATATACAGCACAGTGGATGAGCTAACAGCAGTCAATAACTTATTTTCATTGCTGCTTGCACCAGGGTCAGCGAACCAGAGCCATCCACAACCCTGTTTATAGCTGCCAGTGTTTTGGTATGTTTATAGATGTCAGTGTTTTGGTATGTTTATAGCTGTCAGTGTTTTTGTCTGTTTATAACTGTTAGTCTTTTGGTACTTTTATAGCTGTCAATATTTTGTTCTGTTTTTAGCTGTCAGTGTTTTGGTATTATTATAGCTGTCAGTGTTTTGGTCTGGTTATAGCTGTCAGTGTTTTTGCGTTATAGCTGTTATTGTTTTGGTCTGTTTCTAGCTGTCAGTTCTTTGGTCCGGTTATAGCTGTGAGTGTTTTGGTCTGTCTCTAGCTGTCAGTTCTTTGGTCTTGTTATAGCTAACAGTATTTTGGTCTGTTTATAGCCAACAGTAATTTGGTCTACTTATAACTGTCAGAGTTTTGGTCTTGTTACAGCTGTCAGTGTTTTGGTCTTGTTATAGCTGTCAGTATTTTGGTCTGTTTATTCATCTTTATTGTCACATTTTGTTGAATATTTATGTAAGCTAAGTAATATGCATGATTAATGAAATTATGGATGCAAATAGAAAACAGTACAGGGTGTGCACTTTGTAAATCAGAAGATACAGCGTATGCAGTCTTGGAAAATCGATGGAAACCAAACAGAATTATTATGTAAATAGAATGCAAACGAGAATAAACACACTCATCAAAAATGCATTCATAAAGAAGAAGAAGGAACAAACAGCAACTCCAGATGTAATTGTCCATATCAGTAATGAGCATTCGCAAGTCAAATATTATCCTGGTTCCGAACCGGTTTGATACTCAGGATAGTACGCTAAGTAATCAATTTTCAAACTATACTGAAATATATTTCGTTAACAAAAACCCAAATTTGTATACATTCATAAACCAACTAATGTCAGTGTCAGGCATAGATTCCGACCAAGGCAGACGAAGGAAGTATCAAGTGAGTTTGTTCAAAAAGAGCGATCAGGGTCACCAGGGGAGATACTGAAATGAAGAAATCCGTCTTACTGTGAGAACAACGACATCATGCAAACACAAACAGATCATTGATGCATAAAAAGCACCCTGACACATACAAACAGACCATTATGACATACACAAACAGACCATTATGACATACACAAACAGACCATTTTGATATACACAAACAGACCATTAATACATACACAAACAAACTATTATGACATGCACAAACAGACCAATATGACATACACAAACAGACCATTATGATATACACAAACAGACCATTATGACATACACAAACAGACCATTATGACATACACAAACAGACCATTATGACATACACAAACAGACCATTATGACATACACAAACAGACCATTATGACACATACAAACAGACCATTATGACATACACAAACAGACCATTATAACATACACAAACAGACCATTATGACATACACAAACAGTCCATTATGACATACACAAACAGACCATTATGACATACACAAACAGACCATTATGACATACACAAACAGACCATTATGACATAAACAAACAGACCATTATGACATACACAAACAGACCATTATGACAAACACAAATAGACCATTATGACATACACAAACAGACCATTATTACATACACAAATAGACCATTATGACATACACAAACAGACCATTATGACATACACAAACAGACCATTATGACAAACACAAACAGACCATTATGACATACACAAACAGATCATTATTACATACACAAACAGACCATTATTACATACACAAACAGTCCCTTATGACATACACAAACATACCATTATGACATACACAAACAGACCATTATGACATATGTACACATGATTCAACAAGTTCTATACTTGAGAAGAATGTCTCCCGCCTACATGTCGTGTTAGCTTGTGTAGCACTTGACATTAGAGTACTAGGACGTCCATGACAAATGTGCGGTGACATAAGTGAACAGATAAGATGATGACAAACTCATCGTCCTGTGTGTTCCCCTTTGACGGGGGGGGGGGGGGGGGGTAGCTTGCTTGTCTTACAGATTGCATGGGCTTTATCAGCGGATGGACGGTCAGACAAAGATATCAAAGTAGTAAAAACCAGGGAGATTAAAAGAGCTGGTCAGAAATTTAAATATTTTGTTAGAACAAATGGGCGTTCATTGTGGTATGTCCAGAGTCGAGAGGCCGTTAGTTTGATGTCACGTTCGGACAGGATGAAACGATAATTCTGTTTAGGGCTGCTTCTACTTATGTACGGCTTGTCTTAATTATTTTTCTTCTTCGGCGTTTGTAGGACTTCTTAATCCCAATTCCTTTGACAATTCTAAAATATCAGATCAGGGGATCTAGTTGTGAGTTTTAAAAAATATCTCTTATACACTTGCATCTTTACAAGCCATCTTGGATATCAGTTATTGGATTATTATTAGGATCACTTTTATTTGTGTAACTTCTCGGGCCATCTTAAATATCAGTTATGGAATTAATGCCAGCACTCCTTTGTCTACTACGTGCCGTAGTTACAAGGATAGTGTTCGTAACTGTATTGATATGTATACGGTTGATATATCTAGATTAATTACACGTTTAGACCATATTTCTTTAAGTTTGTAAATGTGTGTGTCTGAAGACACAATGACTCTCAAACCGAAAGAAGTATCGAACAGTAATTTTCACTGAACATTAATTGGTCAATTTATAGATCAGCGCATCTATTTTAAGCCTCTATGCTGTTTCCTTCGCGAGTTATGGGCAAATACTTGTTTTTGTTTGCATACGTGAAATTACATTTTTTTTGTCTAGTAAGGGACACGATCAAATACATTACAAAAATACGAGAGATATCGTCTCAAGAATTTTTGCATGACAAGTTCCAACTAAGCGTTTGTATAAGCTAATATTGACACGATGAATAGGGACCACGAACTGTCACTACTAGCTGACCCCTTAACCAATTTTGACAACAGCAAAATTCTAAATTTGTTTCTATTAATTGTATGAAAACAGTTTTGGCTTCATTTTATTTACTTCATTTCTATTTGCTTAATGTCTATTTACTTAATTTCTAGTTACTTCATTTATATTTATTTCATTTATATTTTCATTTTATACGGAATTGCGTGTATTAAAAATTAAGTTATTTCCAGGGCAAAGCCGGGTACTAAAGCACGTGTGTATGCATAAAGTCTGATATAGTTAGTTTCATTAATCTATCGGTAATTGTTTATATTTCTTTAACAAACATAATGTTTTGCCTACACACCCGCAAAATGACTTCCTAGATGCATCCTCGTTCTAAATAGTGGTCTTTTATTGACAAAGTCATCACCAGAAGGAGCGACATAAATGTTCTGATGACAAAAGTTATCCCGATGCTGAATGCTAAACCGACCACAAGCTGATTGTGTCTAAGTTTAACCTCCACACAGAACCCATAAGACACCACCGGAATATGGAAGAGTATTAATATCTCAAAACTGCATAATGGAACAGCCGCATACATTTTTTCCAGTGCTAAAGAATGAACAGTTCTGTCAGTCTATGATGTAGAAGAAACAAGGACGACAGTGTGCTCTGACACTCTATAGAAACTATACCACATCACAAAGAAGAACCCCGTATAGTTCCCATTAAAATGATCCCGCTTGAACATCCACAATGGCAGCTTTCATCAGTATGAGAAGAAGAGTTACGAATCAGCTTAGGAAGATGCAAGACGTCTGGCTCAGCAATAATGCAGGTGAGATCGAAAAATATGCAGATACGAATGAATGAACACCTTTCTACGATGCACCCAAGAAAGTCTATGGTCCCCAATTCACCCATCACCAGTCAACGATACTGATAACACGACACGACTGGCGGAAGAGGGTCGCATTATTGAGCGCTGAGCGACACACTTCCATAACATCTTCAACTCATCCGCCTGCCCTCAGCAAGCAAGCCAAAGCACGAATGTCTAAAGTCCCGACCAGCAACAAGCTTGTCATTTCTCATAGCACTTATAAGGTCAAAAAGTAATCAGACCAGTGTCCCGTGTCTAGAGGCAAGGCCAACGGCTCAGATTCTCTCCCCGCTAAGTTTACAAGCAGATGGTTAATCGCTGTTTCAACGACTGACATATTTCATTGATTTTGGAATGACCGATGACCGCCAGATACCTCGGGACAGGAAAGATGACTCCATTGTCCACTTATACAAGCGAAATGGCACTCCTGTGATAAACCCATGGGAATTTAGCTCCTGTCAATGGCGGACACAATTCTAGCCTGAGCCCTGCTCAGCCGCCTAACAAGTCATCATGATCAGGCCTACTCCCAGAGAGACAGTGTGGTTATCGCGCGTGCTGCATGAATGTTGACCTGATATATGCAGCTAATCAACTGCAAGAGAAATGAATAGCACTTTGGCCTGTACACAGTTTGTGTCCATCTGACCAAGTTCTGTGACACTCTGACCAAGTTCTGTGACACTCTGACCAAGTTCTGTGACACTCTGACTAAGTTCTGTGACACTCTGACCAAGTTCTGTGACACTCTGACCAAGTTCTGTGACACTCTGACCAAGTTCTGTGACACTCTGACCAAGTTCTGTGACACTCTGACCAAGTTCTGTGACACTCTGACCAAGTTCTGTAACACTCTGACCAAGTTCTGTGACACTCTGACCAAGTTCTGTGACACTCTGACCAAGTTCTGTGACACTCTGACTAAGTTCTGTGACACTCTGACCAAGTTCTGTGACACTCTGACCAAGTTCTGTGACACTCTGACCAAGTTCTGTGACACTCTGACCAAGTTCTGTGACACTCTGACCAAGTTCTGTGACACTCTGACCAAGTTCTGTGCCACTCTGACCAAGTTCTGTGACACTCTGACCAAGTTCTGTGACACTCTGACTAAGTTCTGTGACACTCTGACCAAGTTCTGTGACACTCTGACCAAGTTCTGTGACACTCTGACCAAGTTCTGTGACACTCTGACCAAGTTCTGTGACACTCTGACCAAGTTCTGTGACACTCTGACCATGTTCTGTGACACTCTGACCAAGTTCTGTGACACTCTGACCAAGTTCTGTGACACTCTGACCAAGTTCTGTGACACTCTGACCAAGTTCTGTGACACTCTGACCAAGTTCTGTAACACTCTGACCAAGTTATGTGACACTCTGACCAAGTTCTGTGACACTCTGACCAAGTTCTGTGACACTCTGACCAAGTTCTGTGATACTCTGACCAAGTTCTGTGACACTCTGACCAAGTTCTGTGACACTCTGACCAAGTTCTGTGACACTCTGACCAAGTTCTGTGACACTCTGACCAAGTTCTGTGACACTCTGACCAAGTTCTGTGCCACTCTGACCAAGTTCTGTGACACTCTGACCAAGTTCTGTGACACTCTGACTAAGTTCTGTGACACTCTGACCAAGTTCTGTGACACTCTGACCAAGTTCTGTGACACTCTGACCAAGTTCTGTGACACTCTGACCAAGTTCTGTGACACTCTGACCAAGTTCTGTGACACTCTGACCAAGTTCTGTGCCACTCTGACCAAGTTCTGTGACACTCTGACCAAGTTCTGTGACACTCTGACTAAGTTCTGTGACACTCTGACCAAGTTCTGTGACACTCTGACCAAGTTCTGTGACACTCTGACCAAGTTCTGTGACACTCTGACCAAGTTCTGTGACACTCTGACCAAGTTCTGTGACACTCTGACCATGTTCTGTGACACTCTGACCAAGTTCTGTGACACTCTGACCAAGTTCTGTGACACTCTGACCAAGTTCTGTGACACTCTGACCAAGTTCTGTGACACTCTGACCAAGTTCTGTAACACTCTGACCAAGTTATGTGACACTCTGACCAAGTTCTGTGACACTCTGACCAAGTTCTGTGACACTCTGACCAAGTTCTGTGATACTCTGACCAAGTTCTGTGACACTCTGACCAAGTTCTGTGACACTCTGACCAAGTTCTGTGACACTCTGACCAAGTTCTGTGACACTCTGACCAAGTTCTGTGACACTCTGACCAAGTTCTGTGCCACTCTGACCAAGTTCTGTGACACTCTGACCAAGTTCTGTGACACTCTGACTAAGTTCTGTGACACTCTGACCAAGTTCTGTGACACTCTGACCAAGTTCTGTGACACTCTGACCAAGTTCTGTGACACTCTGACCAAGTTCTGTGACACTCTGACCAAGTTCTGTGACACTCTGACCAAGTTCTGTGACACTCTGACCAAGTTCTGTGACACTCTGACCAAGTTCTGTGACACTCTGACCCAAGTTCTGTGATACTCTGACCAAGTTCTGTGACACTCTGACCAAGTTCTGTGACACTCTGGCCAAGTTATGTGACACTCTGACCAAGTTCTGTGACACTCTGACCAAGTTCTGTGACACTCTGACCAAGTTCTGTGACACTCTTACCAAGTTCTGTGACACTGACCAAGTTCTGTGACACTCTGCCCAAGTTCTGTGACACTCTGACCAAGTTCTGTGACACTCTGACCAAGTTCTGTGACACTCTGACCAAGTTCTGTGACACTCTGACCAAGTTCTGTGACACTCTGACCAAGTTCTGTGACACTCTGACCAAGTTATGTGACACTCTGACCACGTTCTGTGACACTCTGACCAAGTTCTGTGACACTCTGACCAAGTTCTGTGACACTCTGACCAAGTTCTGTGACACTTTGACCAAGTTCTGTGACACTCTGACCAAGTTCTGTGACACTCTGACCAAGTTCTGTGACACTCTGACCAAGTTCTGTGACACTCTGACCAAGTTCTGTAACACTCTGACCAAGTTATGTGACACTCTGACCAAGTTCTGTGACACTCTGACCAAGTTCTGTGACACTCTGACCAAGTTTTGTGACACTCTGATCAAGTTCTGTGACACTCTGACTAAGTTCTGTGACACTCTGACCAAGTTCTGTGACACTCTGACCAAGTTCTGTGACACTCTGACCAAGTTCTGTGACACTCTGACCAAGTTCTGTGATACTGTCAACAAGTAAGGGATTTCCCAAATCATAGCACCATTCGTTGGTCCAATCAGATTCATTGTTGTACTCCGGTTTCATGATGACATGATGGTTTGAAAACTGCACAATGGAGAACTGTCTGCAGCCGTTCCAGTCACTAACGGTGTCAAATACGGATGTGACTAGTATGGTCTTTGCATTAATACCTTCTGAAGTTGTACATGCCACTGCCATTCGTATCAGATACGTGACACATTGGCGATTGTTAAATCCGAGTCGCCTGAAGTTTTACACCAAAGTGAAGGAAGCCACTATTTTGGATCTCCTGTTTCCTGATGAGTGCGATCTTAACACTTGCTCAGAGCAAGATGTGCTCTTCACATGACGAAGTTTTCGATGACGATCAGTAATTTTGGTTTGACAATCAACCTTGGGAAGTCGTACAGCGAACCAATTATTGCCGTACAGAACCAACGTCTACAGGCAATCGACATCTTGACCAACTTTGGCAGTACCCTCGCTTGTGAAGTAATCTATATTCTGAGGTAAACAACAAAATTGCAAATGCAAACTCTGGGGATGGGAGGCTACAAGCGAACGTCTGGAACCGACACATCATTGTCGCCATCAAAGTAAACATGTATCGTTCTATTGTGGTAATCAATTGTCTGCATGTCTGCAAAACATGGACTGTGTATAGCAGACACACCAGCCATTTGAATAATTTGCATACGGGCTGTTTCATCAGGCTGCTCAGAATCAGGTCAATGTATCTAACTTAATAAGTCAAACATGTTGAACATTCATACGCTTCTGCAAGAAGCCCAAATAAGATGGATAGGGCATGTTGTTTGCATACTCAATGAGCACCTCCCCAGGCATCTGTTATATAGTTAGCTCAGAGCTGGCAGACGTTTGTCATCGGAACAGAAGAAATGAGAATCTATCTTTTTCTGCTGAATGAAATATGCTTGCACAGAACCGTTCCCACTGGCGCACTATCATTACAGACGGTGCTCAGATCACAGAGCGATAATTCATCACCGAGACTCAGATAAGGCGTCGCCCGAAGGAAAAGAACACACGACAATCCATATGCAGTGTGTTCCAGGTGAACGGGAGTCTTCTGTGCCAGGTTTGGACTTTACAGTCATATGATCTCACAACTCGCAACACAAGTCTGATGATGTCGCCATCTTTGCCACCAGTTATTTTTGTTGTTAACACTGAATATTTAGCTGCTCATCGCAAGCGATGACATCATGACGGTTTTTTAGTCTTGCTGGGGTAATTGCGCAGTATTTGGATTATGGTGGGGAAGAAAATTGCGCTGATCCAACCTTACTTTCTCGTCCCAAGCTACCTTAGACCAGTGTTAAGGCGACCAGTCGAGACGACTGAAAGTAACTCAGGGTAGTGGCACTCTTGTATTACCACCTCCTTTGAGACTATTTTTACCTTGTGGTATACGAAGTTGTAGAACATGTAATTATGTGTCCCATACTGTACTTTCTGTTACTAAGCTCTACTGAGAACTACTTTCTGTTACTGAACTCAACTGAGAACTATTTTCTGTTACATAACTGTACTGAGAACTACTTTCTGTTACTAAACTCAACTGAGAACTACTTTCTGTTACTAAACTCAACTGAGAACTATTTTCTGTTACTGAACTCTACTGAGAACTACTTTCTGTTACTAAACTCAACTGAGAACTACTTTCTGTTACTAAACTCAACTGAGAACTACTTTCAGTTACTGAACTCAACTGAGAACTACTTTCAGTTACTGAACTCTACTGAGAACTACTTTTTGTTACTGAACTCTACTGAGAACTACTTTCAGTTACTGAACTCTACTGAGAACTACTTTCAGTTACTGAACTCTACTGAGAGCTACTTTCTGTTACTAAACTCTACTGAGAACTACTTTCTGTTACTGAACTCAACTGAGAACTACTTTCTGTTGCTAAACTCTACTGAGAACTACTTTCTGTTACTGAACTCTACTGAGAACTACTTTCAGTAATTGAATTCGACTGAAAACTACCCATTGTGATGAACGCACATTTTAATAAGAAAATATGATGATTCGGTTATCTCAGGACAATGTCCTCTGATCACCTTTCTCGGTTAGGTCTCATCTCATGAGAATGTCCCCTGATCAGCTTCCCAGGTTCGGTCTTATTTTATGATAATGTCCCCTGATCAGCTTTCCCGGTTAGGTCTCTTCTCATGAGAATGTCCCCTGATCAGCTTTCCCGGTTAGGTCATCTCATGAGAATGTCCCCTGATGAGCTTCCCCGGTTCGGTATTATCTCATGAGAATGAATCCTGATCAGATTCTCTGGAACGGTCATCTCATGAGAATGTCCCCTGATCAGATTCCCTGTAACGGTCATCTCATGAGAATGTCCCCTGATCAGCTTCCCCGGTTCGGTCTCATCTTACGAGAATGCAACCTGTTCAACTATCACATGCACGCTTATATCACACGAAGTTTTAGAAACAAGATTCGAAGAAGATCAGGCGTCATTTGGATAGATGCCATAACATAAATCCCACAACATGGGCTTACAAGAAAGGTAACTAAAGCTACATTCGACGCTTAACGGCACATTGAATGAAAATGTCACCAAGATAACAACCAATTGGTAGCTTGATAATCCAAGTTTCTTCCACGCATTCATTTTATCATATAAAGGCGTTACTTTGATTCAAGACATCCGCTGAAGCCATGACGAACGCATTACACAGCTTTATTCTATCATCATTTTCACTACACTTACTCTTCAACCATCTCCGACCTGACAATTTTATTTTTCACATTCTCATTCGTTGTTATTTCATTATGCTAATATTGTAAACGCTCAGTCTCGTGTCATTGCGACATATTGAAGATAAAGCTTACATTTCGGATTCTGCACACTTTCCAAATGTTTCCAACGCTTTCTTGCAAAAATAGATTTCAATTATCAGATCTGAATAGTTTGTTTTTTCAGTAAATCAAGTAAACTGTTGTCTCTTATGCTAGCTGTTATGTCTTTAAAGCTTGCAAATCAGACCTTGTTTGTTGGGAGCGCCGATATTATCTGTTTAAAATGTAAAACTGATCTTGTAACTTATTGTCTTCCTTTGACGATTAATAGTCATATATATAAAACTGATTTTCTAACTATTTTCCATTGACCATTCATACATCTACTTGTGTCAAGAAATGACGAACTCCCATGACTTCCACAAAGATCTCCTGAAGGTTAGATGCGGGCTGGATCAGCTTCAACCGAATCAAGACAGTACTTCAACAGATGAAAATCAACAAACGAGAGCTCACACCTTCAACAGCCTGGTCATTCCAGTCATGGTGTATGGCTGCGAGATGTGGAACCTACGAAAAAGAGACATGGCGCGGCTACAAGCTACCCAACCAGCGTTGGAGCGTAGAACATTGTCACATTCACCACGAGATTACATCCACAACACCGCCATCAGGAGCCAAACCTGCTTCAATGAGGTCACAGATACGGCGTTGATAAGAAAGTACAGGTGGGCAGGCCACGTGATACGCATGCCTGACAATAGATGGACACGTAAAGTGACGTCATGGTGTTCCTACACCTATAAGCATCGCCTCGGACGTCCACCAGTGAGATGGAGAAATGTCCTTCGACAAGACCTTTGTCCGTCATGGTGCTTAATGGCAAAGACAGAGATGTGTTTCGACTACATTTGGCTACTTGGCATAGGGCACAGAATGTGCCCGAGTCAACACCTGGATTACAGTATTTCAGTATTGACCATTGATGATATCCCCATATATAAAACTGATCTTCTAATTAATTTTTTCCATTGACCATTGATATCCCTAAATAAAAAAACTGATCTTCTAACTAATGGTTTTCCATTGACCATTGATATCCCCATATATAAAACTGATCTTCTAACTAATTGTTTTCCATTGACCATTGATATCCAGTTTGAACATCAGGTTGGAAGATACAAAGCAACAACTTGTGAGGTAGTGACTGCGGAGCGATAGTAGTTGTCGATAATAAGGAAGAGAAAAAAATCGAAGTAAAATAAGAATAAGTAGTTAAAATTGTGTTGTTGCTGAATGCCTACAATCTAAAGATGTAATCTTAGGTGCACCCTGAAACGGTCGTTAAGTGACGCTTTCCTCACATCCCGAGAGTGATGATGAAGGTAGATTGGGGGTCTTCCATGCGGTTGTGCTATGCTTGAGTTCATCTGCGTTTCTGTCATTACTACAGAGATCACGTCGATCCTTCACCTCGTTAGTTAGACTGCCATGAAAACAACCCGTTTGCAGGGAGTGCCACGGGGAAGTCGAGGTGAGGGCCAGTATGTTGTGTCTGACCCTGACTAACATGTCTGAGCTGTATGTTGTGTCTGACCCTGACTAACATGTCTGAGCAGTATGTTTTGTCTGACCCTGACTAACATGTCTGAGCAGTATGTTTTGTCTGACCCTGACTAACATGTCTGAGCAGTATGTTTTGTCTGACCCTGATTAACATGTCTGAGCAGTATGTTTTGTCTGACCCTGACTAACATGTCTGAGCAGTATGTTTTGTCTGACCCTGACTAACATGTCTGAGCAGTATGTTTTGTCTGACCCTGACTAACATGTCTGAGCAGTATGTTTTGTCTGACCCTGATTAACATGTCTGAGCAGTATGTTTTGTCTGACCCTGACTAACATGTCTGAGCAGTATGTTTTGTCTGACCCTGATTAACATGTCTGAGCAGTATGTTTTGTCTGACCCTGATTAACATGTCTGAGCAGTATGTTTTGTCTGACCCTGACTAACATGTCTGAGCAGTATGTTTTGTCTGACCCTAACTAACATGTCTGAGCAGTATGTTTTGTCTGACTCTGACTAACATGTCTGAGCAGTATGTTTTGTCTGACCCTGACTAACATGTCTGAGCAGTATGTTTTGTCTGACCCTGACTAACATGTCTGAGCAGTATGTTTTGTCTGACCCTGACTAACATGTCTGAGCAGTATGTTTTGTCTGACCCTGACTAACATGTCTGAGCAGTATGTTTTGTCTGACCCTGACTAACATGTCTGAGCAGTATGTTTTGTCTGACCCTGACTAACATGTCTGAGCAGTATGTTTTGTCTGACCCTGACTAGCATGTCTGAGCAGTATGTTTTGTCTGACCCTGACTAACATGTCTGAGCAGTATGTTTTGTCTGACCCTGACTAGCATGTCTGAGCAGTATGTTTTGTCTGACCCTGACTAACATGTCTAATCAGTATGTTTTGTCTGACCCTGACTAACATGTCTGAGCAGTATGTTTTGTCTGACCCTGACTAACATGTCTGATCAGTATGTTTTGTCTGACCCTGACTAACATGTCTGAGCAGTATGTTTTGTCTGACCCTGACTAACATGTCTGAGCAGTATGTTTTGTCTGACCCTGACTAACATGTCTGAGCAGTATGTTTTGTCTGACCCTGACTAACATGTCTGAGCAGTATGTTTTGTCTGACCCTGATTAACATGTCTGAGCAGTATGTTTTGTCTGACCCTGACTAACATGTCTGAGCAGTATGTTTTGTCTGACCCTGACTAACATGTCTGAGCAGTATGTTTTGTCTGACCCTGACTAACATGTCTGATCAGTATGTTTTGTCTGACCCTGACTAACATGTCTGAGCAGTATGTTTTGTCTGACCCTGACTAACATGTCTGAGCAGTATGTTTTGTCTGACCCTGACTAACATGTCTGAGCAGTATGTTTTGTCTGACCCTGACTAACATGTCTGATCAGTATGTTTTGTCTGACCCTGACTAACATGTCTGAGCAGTATGTTTTGTCTGACCCTGACTAACATGTCTGATCAGTATGTTTTGTCTGACCCTGACTAACATGTCTGAGCAGTATGTTTTGTCTGACCCTGACTAACATGTCTGAGCAGTATGTTTTGTCTGACCCTGACTAACATGTCTGAGCAGTATGTTTTGTCTGACCCTGACTAACATGTCTGAGCAGTATGTTTTGTCTGACCCTGATTAACATGTCTGAGCAGTATGTTTTGTCTGACCCTGACTAACATGTCTGAGCAGTATGTTTTGTCTGACCCTGACTAACATGTCTGAGCAGTATGTTTTGTCTGACCCTGACTAACATGTCTGAGCAGTATGTTTTGTCTGACCCTGACTAACATGTCTGAGCAGTATGTTTTGTCTGACCCTGACTAACATGTCTGAGCAGTATGTTTTGTCTGACCCTGACTAACATGTCTGAGCAGTATGTTTTGTCTGACCCTGACTAACATGTCTGAGCAGTATGTTTTGTCTGACCCTGATTAACATGTCTGAGCAGTATGTTTTGTCTGACCCTGACTAACATGTCTGAGCAGTATGTTTTGTCTGACCCTGACTAACATGTCTGAGCAGTATGTTTTGTCTGACCCTGACTAACATGTCTGAGCAGTATGTTTTGTCTGACCCTGACTAACATGTCTGAGCAGTATGTTTTGTCTGACCCTGACTAACATGTCTGAGCAGTATGTTTTGTCTGACCCTGACTAACATGTCTTATCAGTATGTTTTGTCTGACCCTGACTAACATGTCTGAGCAGTATGTTTTGTCTGACCCTGACTAACATGTCTGAGCAGTATGTTTTGTCTGACCCTGACTAACATGTCTGATCAGTATGTTTTGTCTGACCCTGACTAACATGTCTGATCAGTATGTTTTGTCTGACCCTGACTAACATGTCTGATCAGTATGTTTTGTCTGACCCTGACTAACATGTCTGAGCAGTATGTTTTGTCTGACCCTGACTAACATGTCTGATCAGTATGTTTTGTCTGACCCTGACTAACATGTCTGATCAGTATGTTGTGTCTGACCAGACGTTAGTGTGTTAAAAGTCGTTGTAGTGGCAGACGATAAATAAAAACAACACAGAGAGGAAGTGGTCGTGTGGAAATAGCAGTGGGAATTATGCGCTATTCTGTTCTGTATCAGCGCCATTGCACTCCGGGCAGAACGTTGCTGGCTTAGTCTCTTTCAGTAAGGCGTAACGTGTTAATACTTGTCGTTTCCGTAGCGCGGTGGTTGTTCTTTCGAACACCCCTACCCCCCCCCCCCCCCTCCTCTCATTTTAACCCTACTCAAAGCGCCTTACTCACATCTGTCCCTGCTGACACATGTCTGATTTAAAAACGGAACAATTTGGGAATTGCTGGATCATCGATTGCAGTGTCATCAGCCAAGAGACGGTTAATGATCGATTTCAAAATGTCACCTCTATCCATACCGAATATGTTTACTACTTGTGACTTCTAGATCATGATGTCAAGTCTGTCAGTCCGCGATCCCCAGTATGGTCTGGACAGCAAACGCATGGTTTCAGGCCGATATCCACTAACAAACAGCCCTTTTGTACATTCTTACGCAATGAATGAGGAGAGTCTGACACGATGAATCCCTCATTAAAGTGGTCCAAGAAAGCCGTTTCTTAGCTGCAATCACAAGGTCCAAATTAGCCCATCACAACTGAAGTCCCAAGGTCTTTTATCCATCACCGAGATGGTCACAAAGTCCATAAAGTCCTCTCTGAGCTGGTCACAAGGTCCCCATAGTCATCTCCAAGCTGAAATCACAAGATCCATATAGTCCTCTCCGAACTGGTCACAAGGTCCATATAGTCCTCTCCGAACTGGTCACAAGGTCCATATAGTCCTCTCTGAGCTGGTCACACGGTCCCTATAGCCACCTGACCGCTGAAGTCACAATATCAATCTCCATTATCATACTGGATGAGATTGCAGACAAATGAATAACAGTGGCCTCCAGGATGGTGTACTAGCAGTTCAACATCAAGAAACATAAAAAGCAGTGGAAGTAATAGTAGTTGTAGGAGTAGCCCACTATTAAGAAAGATGTACAACAGTTCCAACAGTTGTAGTAGTAATCAAATATCAAGATGGTACAAAACAGAAGAAGTAGTAGTACTTGTAGCAACAGTAAAATATCAAAAATGGTATAGTAGTAGTAATACAATATGAATAATTGTATTCAAAGGAAGAAATAATAGTAATTTTAGTATTTGTACAATATGTTGAAAGGTATAAAACAGAAGAAGTAGCAGTAATTGTAGTAGTAGTACAATATGAAGAATGTCGTTAAAAAGAAGTAGTAGTAGTAATTGTAATAGTAGTACAATATCAAGAATGGTATAAAAAGTAGTAGTAATTGTAGTGGTAGACGTAGAACAATGGTGAGAAGTCAAGAATACCATTAGTTTTTTTTATAAGAACGTGGTAGTCGCAATGAAAGGTATGGAAAGTAAGAAATATATGTTCATTTGTTGTAATCCTGGCAAAATGGACAAGGAGAGAGCAGCTAGACATCCACAAGAAAATGCGATGACACATCAACTTATCAACATTATTTAGACATCCAAACAGTTCAATGGAGATTGAAAAGAGAAATGATTAACGAGAAATTCATGCCGGCTCTGCGATAATTGACCGGCTTGATCACTGAAAAGTTGACTAGTACGAAAGATGAGAAATGAGATGAATCACGAGATGAGGGGGCTTGCGAAATGTGGTAACGACCACAAGAACAGACATAGTAAGAAACGAAGAAATCTCACAGAAAATGCACTGCAAATATTTGCACACAGAATAAAATGGGTCGGACAGCTGACTTCAATGCATATTCTCAGTAGGTCGCTCTAATACCACACATCAGAGTTAAACGAAGACCACGACACATATATGTATTGACGGTGTTAAAGAACCACTTCAAAGGTATGGATTGAATAATAAAATATAAAAACACGATCATGCAGATTGAACAAGGAATATGATAACACCTCCACAATACGTTTTGGGACACAGCCAAATGAAGCAAAATCATTTAATTGTCGATTAACATGTTCGCTCAAGTAGAAGCGGAAACAATTTAAGACAAAATGGAATTGGTAGAAGCAACAGAAACAGATGTGATAGTAAAAGTAAGTGAATAAGATCAAGAACAAGAAATTGTAAAAGAACTAATAATATTGGTAGATAAAAAAAAGAAAAGAAATTACAACTATAGAAGAGTGCCCCAGTGGGACGTCAGCCTGAAAGGGAAGCACGGAATAGTAGCACTGAAAACTGACAGATATTGACATTAGAGAACATAAAGGGAGGACAGGCTACTGCATCCATAGAAGAACTATACGCTATCAGGAAATACAAAATAAGGCTTCTACATCACATTGGTAGAAGAAGTCCGAGTTAACCAGAGGAGTTAGTGCAAATAACAGAAGATGGAAGAAGAAGAAGAAGAAGTAGAAGTGGAAGAATAAAAGGGAGAGAATGAATAAGCGGAAAAATACAAAGAGGTGAAAGAAGAAGGAGAGAATAGAAAGAAGAAGAGGCTGAAGAAGAATATGAAAAAGAAAAAAAATGAAGAAGAAGAGAGAGAAGGAGAATAAGAAGAACAAGAAGAAGAAGAAGAAGAAGAAGAAGAAGAATAAGAAGAGTAAACGACTCATATATCTCTTTAATCTATGTGTATCCAACATTTGGCCTTGTTTAATCTTAACAACCAAGAGATGTGAATTGCAAACCTTAAACGAAAGTGACACAGTGTTTTCTCCGGATTAAAAGTTTATATTTTGAAAGGTTAGCTGAGCCAATGTAATCTAATATTTGAGAATAGGAACATAAAAGATGCAGCTTACATGCTGCAGACCGTTAGGAAATAGTCTAGCGAACTGGCTAAATAGCCATTTTGAAACTTGTGTAGTATGTCATATTTCTTGCCAGTCTTTCTGTTCATGTTTGCAATAGGGCGTTTTTTGTGTGGAACTCTCTCTACTTTTGAAGGTACAGAAGGGATGACTACGGCCTCAGAGGATGGTGGACATAAATATCTAACATCTTCAGGGGCTTGTGCCGAGATCATCGGGTCAGGCTGGGGATAAGGTCAATCAAAGTGCCGATAGTAGACTTAAAGGCCTAAAACCTTTAGGGGGCTGTATTGAGCTATCATTCGTGTGTAAGCTGGGGTTAAGGCCAATGACGCTAGACATATAGGCCTCATACATTCAGGGGGCTGTGTTCCGATATCATCTGGGTCACTCTGGGGTTACTCCCATATGACGTTAGACACAGAGGCCTCATACATTCAGGGAGCTGTGTTCCGATATCATCTGGGTTACACTAGAGTTCACGCAATGAAAGCGATGATTTACTGGCTTTAAAAGCTTCAAAAGCGAGGAACAGGGAATATTGCTGAGGAAGGAGACTAATGCATTATTAAAAGTGAACATTTTGAGCGGTGATTCCGTTATATACAGACTGTAAGAGTTTAGAATGAACGCAGTGAATGGAGCATGCCAGGACGGATCAGTAACGTGAACACACGTAGTGCTACAGGAAAAGCTTATATCTAAACCGTCCCCCAGATGTTGAAAAAGACTGCTTGCCTTTGCTGTAGTCTATTGTAATCGATGAGGACCACTTTGTCAATATTCTCTGTACGCATGCGTTTGAAGTTGGTTAAATAAGTTAATCGGAGTCTTAAATATCGAAAGCACCCGTTTTGGGAATTTCATCTTAGACAATTGCGATCGTGAAATGAGGACAAAGTTACTTGCGTGTGAAAATGATTATAGTGAAGGAGAGTTGCACACGTCAACCTAGTTGATTTGGTCCTCAGCTTCCTTTAATCAGTTGCAAGACATGATTAAGACGACTGGGGGCAGAAGAGAATGCCGATTTTTCTTAAGAATTTCTCCCGAAGCCTTGGCAAATGTCAGGTATCCCATACGGCAGTTGAGGAGGATATGGAACATTTGAGGTCACAAACTTCTACATAGTTGTAAAATCTATATATAAAAGTTGACATGCCTGAAACCAACAGGAAGTGGCGGTGGTATTCCAACAAAATTGTGATGATGTACGCGAACCAAAGACAAAGTTAGAAGCAGTTTAGTCTATGAAATCGTAAGACAACCTCATTTATATGCAGAATACGTCACGAGAAGTAGCGTAACTCTCTATGTTCAATCAAGACCATTCATGTGACGTCATCAATTTTTGAAAAAAGAAAGTACACGACCGCACACATTTTGACAATTAACACTGACCAGATACTTATAAATATATCTTTGCATACCTAGAGATCTGTCTTGAGTGGCGTTATGTCGATCCGTCTTTACATGGCCGAAGATCATAATCCGTGACAACAGGTCCATGATCCACAGCTTAATAACCACTGGTCTAGAATATATGGAAGAAGGAAAGATTGTTGACAAGACTGCTCCAGACGTGGCATCTTAACACGAGTTAGGTCTGGACGAAACGTGAGATTTTCTGGTCCGTGGGTTTCCTTGCTAGCTTACGTCAATATCGACTGAGTACAGACAGGAGTCATTTTCCAATTGTTTGCTCACTGGAAATGCAGGTTCAGAAATCTGAAAACAGTTTCAACACATTTAAATTTGATAATAGAAGGACACTTGTAAAGTAGCTCAGTCTTCTTAATCTTCATCTATTCCTTCATCAGCATGATCCATCATCTTCTACGATTTGTTCTCAATTTTCTATTTGCGAGTAGTATTATTCGTCACTGTTTTGTCTCCAAATATTCTATTTACAAATATTTTCAAGTGCGATTGTTTTGTCTCCAATTTTCTAGTTACAAATAGTTTAAAGTGGAATTGTTTTGCTCTCAATTGTATAGTTACAAATAGTTTCAAGTGTCATTAAACAATGTCTCAAATTTTCTATTTACAAATAGTTTCAAGTGTCATTGTTTTGTCTCCAATTTTCTATTTACAAATAGTCTCAAGTTTCATTGTTTTGTTCTCAATTTTTAATTTAAAAACAGTTTTAGTCTTTGTTTTGTCCTCAATTTTCTATCCATTAATAGTTTTACTGTTTCATTGTTTTGTCCTCCATATTCAATTAATAAATAGTTTTAGCCGCTGTTTTGTTCTAAATTTTTATGCACAAATAATATAAATCTCCTTTATTCTGCTCTTAATGACCTGCTTGTAAATAGAATACAAGAAAATAACGAGGATAGGAACATTATTTTTAAATTTAGAAAGTGAAAGAATATTAAATATATATTTGTTCTATATCTAAATAGTTCTTTTCGTTTTAAAATAGATCATTTAAACCTTCTTATTCTTCTCCTGCTGCTAAGCCTCCTCTTTATTATTATATGATTATCATCATTATTAATATTATTATCTTTCTTCTTCCTGACTTCCTCTACTTCTTTTCTTCTTTGTCATCTTCTTCTTCTTCTTCTTCTTCTTCTTCTTCATCTTCTTCTTCTTCTTCTTCTTCTTCTTATCCCATTTCTTCGTTTTTTGTTATCTGAACTAAAACGTCTTTCGTCTCAGTCTTCTACTTTAAAATAATCCTAATCTTCTTTCTTTTCTATTTCAACATCTGATTAGTTTTCGAATTTTTCTAAATTAAAAAAATAACTACTACCGCTTCTTTTTCTTTATCGTTTTCATTTATTCTGAATGAGAAGAATCCCTACGCATATTGTACGTTAGTAAATGTTTTACGTATGTAGTGTTTGTATGTCTGTGTGTGTAAGTGTGAGTGTGTGTATGTGTGTGTATGTTAGTGTGTGGGTGTGTGAGTGTGGGTGTGTGTGGGTGTTTGTGTGTGTGTGTGTGTGTGTGTATGTATACTTGAATGCAACCCCTCACTACACTGGAGCATAGATTTACTGTTAATAATTCCATTCTATCCCTAAATGGAGCTGTCTTCTTGAACTCTGCAGTTGAGACTTCCAACCGTTCTATGCCAATCTTTCTGTCACCTCAACAAATGAATGTACAAATGGTATATGTTTGCCTACGTTCTGTCACCTAAACAAACGAATGTACAGCTGGTATATGTTTGCCTACGTTCTGTCACCTCAACAAACGAATGTACAAATGGTATATGTTTGCCTACGTTCTGTCACCTCAACAAACGAATGTACAGCTGGTATATGTTTGCCTACGTTCTGTCACCTCAACAAACGAATGCACAAATGGTATATGTTTGCCTACGTTCTGTCACCTCAACAAACGAATGTACAAATGGTATATGTTTGCCTACGTTCTGTCACCTCAACAAACGAATGTACAAATGGTATATGTTTGCCTACGTTCTGTCACCTCAACAAATGAATGTACAAATGGTATATGTTTGCCTACGTTCTGTCACCTCAACACACGAATGTACAAATGGTATGTGTTTGCCTACGTTGTGTTACCTCAACAAACGAATGTACAAATGGTATATGTTTGCCTACGTTCTGTCACCTCAACAAACGAATGTACAAATGGTATATGTTTGCCTACGTTCTGTCACCTCAACAAACGAATGTACAAATGGTATATGTTTGCCTACGTTCTGTCAAATCAACAAACGAATGTATGTGTTTGCCTACGTTCTGTCACCTTAACTAATAAATGTACAAATGGTATTTTGTACCTGCATCCTGTCACCTCAAAGAATGCATGTACAAATGGTATTTTTGTACCTGCGTTCTGTCACCTCAAAAACACATGTACAAATCATATTTTGTGTACCTGCGATCTGTCACTTCGAACAATGCATGTACAAATACGAGTTGTATGTGCGTACCTACGTTCCGTCCCCACATTGAAATAATGTATTAATGGTATTTGTGTACATACGCACATATTTATAATATTAGTTAATCCATGTGTGCGACTTCTTCGAATCATCGTCAACAAGCACAATCCAGATCAGCCTGAATAATCAGATCCTTGCACGATCATCTTTCCTGTGAGAATCTGAACATTTCAGATGTTCTTTATTTTTCAAACAACTTTGTAATGTGACACACTGTTTTCTTGGCTTCTTTCCGTGGGCCTTTCTAGTTTTCACGCGGTATTTCAGTCCCTGTTATCTGGGAATGAGTCCAATGAACCCTTCACATTTTTGAAAACATTGCCAGTTAGCCGTGGCATTTTAATATTGTGTCCCTGTAATATATCTTCATTGTGTTTTTCGCAAATCACATGTTCATTATTCGTTCACATTTTATAGACTGTCTCGTTAATTTTCCAATGTTAGAATGAGCTCACGTTCCGGGGGCGGTAGATTTGTTGATTTAGAGGTATAGGGAATAACAGCCTCTGGCTCATTTAGTCACAATGCAATGTGTAGAATAGGTATGTATTTCACCCAGGATACAAAACAAACCAGACTGAAATGTGTGTCCCTTACACCCGGACACCCGCCTTTCATCATCCACGCCTCATCACACGCTCCTCATCACACGCTCCTCATCACACGCGCCTTATCTCAAACTCCTCATCACCTGCTCATCATTACATCTTCCACATCACCAACTCCTCATCACACGCGCCTCATCTCAAACTCCTCATCACACGATCCTTACCACTTGCTCATCATTACATCTTCCACATCACCAACTCCTCATCACACGCGCCTTATCTCAAACTCCTCATCACCTGCTCATCATTACATCTTCCACATCACCAACTCCTCATCACACGCGCCTTATCTCAAACTCCTCATCACCTGCTCATCATTACATGTTCCACATCACCAACACCTCATCACCCACTCCTCATCACCCATTTATTATCACCCGCTCTACATTATCACCTACTTATCACCCCCTCCGCAACGCTCTCATCACCCACTCTACATCACTCACTCCACCTCACTCGCTCCACATCACCCCTTCCACGTCACCCACTCCTCGTCACCAGCTCCACATTATCCATCCCTCATCATCCACTCCACATTAACCACTATTCATCACCAACTCCTCATCACCCGCTCCTCATCACACGCTCCTCATCACCCGCTACTCATCCCCCTCTCATCAATACCCGCTCATCACCCCCTCCTCATTACCCGCTCATCACCCGCTCCTATTCACCCCCTCGTCATCACCACCCCCTCCTCATCACCCACTCCTCATCCTCCACTCTTTATCAAACGCTCCTCATCACCCACTCATTATCACCCGCTCCTCATCACCCATTCCTCATCACCCACACCTCATCCTCCACTCTTCATCACCCCCTCATCACCCCCTCCTCATTACCCGCTCCTATTCACCCTCTCGTCATCACCACCCCCTCCTCATCACCCACTCCTCATCCTCCACTCTTCATCAAACGCTCCTCATCACCCACTCATCATCACCCGCTCCTCATCACCCATTGCTCATCACCCACACCTCATCCTCCACTCTTCATCACCCACTCCTCATCACCCTCTCATCATCACCCGCTCCTCATCACCCACTCCTTATCACCCGCTCCTCATCACCCACTCCTCATCACCCACTCTTCATCACCCGCTCCTCATCACCCACTCCTCATCCTCCACTCTTCATCACCCGCTCCTCATCACCCACTCCTCATCACCCACTCCTCATCACCCACTCATCATCACCCACTCCACATCACCCGCTTCCCATCACCCACTCCTCATCACCCACTCCTTATAACCCGCTCCTCATCACCCACTCATCATCACCCGCTCCTCATCACCCATTCCTCATCACCCACACCTCATCCTCCACTCTTCATCACCCACTCCTCATCACCCTCTCATCATCACCCGCTCCTCATCACCCACTCCTCATCACCCGCTCCTCATCACCCACTCTTCATCACCCGCTCCTCATCACCCACTCATCATCACCCACTCATCATCACCCGCTTCCCATCACCCACTCCTCATCACCCACTCATCATCACCCACTCCACATCACCCGCTTCCCATCACCCACTCCTCATCACCCACTCCTTATAACCCGCTCCTCATCACCCACTCATCATCACCCGCTCCTCATCACCCATTCCTCATCACCCACACCTCATCCTCCACTCTTCATCACCCACTCCTCATCACCCTCTCATCATCACCCGCTCCCCATCACCCACTCCTCATCATCCACTCCTCATCACCCACTCTTCATCACCCACTCATCATCACCCACTCCACATCACCCGCTTCCCATCACCCACTCCTCATCACCCACTCCTTATAACCCGCTCCTCATCACCCACACCTCATCACCCACTCATCATCACCCACTCATCATCACCCGCTTCCCATCACCCACTCCTCATCATCCACTCCTCATCACCCACTCCTCATCATCCACTCCTCATCACCCACTCCTCATCACACAATCCTCATCACAGACAGAACACACGCTGCGACACTCCATCCTAGTCTCCCGACAATGCTTGCCCGGAGTTGTGTTTTCTTGCCATGATCAGACAACTCGTATGCACAGAATGCACCAAATGTACCGTCGCTGTCTACTTGACGCCTTGCCAATCCCTGGTTTGTTAACAACAATCTGGTATAATGGAACCTGTTGTAGCTTTGATCTACTTGCCTCCAAATCGCAGCCTCGCTGTAAACTGTGACACAATGTCCTTTTCATGTCGAACGCCAGAATGAAAGAAAGAAGTTTATTGAAACACTTATGTGCGTTCCAACCATGATGGTTTCTGATGTAACGTGTTTTACGTGATGAACTTGCCAGACCCATGCACATTCTATTCTGTTTGCCGTGGTTTACGATTTGCTTGTACAGATACAGTTGACCTATTATTTCCCCCGCGTATATTATATACTCATCACAAATTTATACGCTCTAAATGTATTATTTTGTTGAGGTGTTTCTTATTCACAAACTGGATTTATTCGAGAGGTGTTCAAATCAAACCGGGACTTTTTAGTCTTGTTCTACCAGAATGGGTTATAGCATGCTGGAATTTCTTGTGAAAGAAGGCGGGAAACCTGCGGAATTTTACCGAAGACTGCAATCACAATACGGTGATGAGACACTCAGCCGAAGTAAGACACGGTGATGAGACACTCAGCCGCAGTAAGACATTTAAATGGTGTAAACGTTTTAGAAAAGGCCGTACATCCGTGAGTGATGATCCAATCCGCGATGACTCTCAACCCACCACAGTTATTCCTGTGAATTTCCAGATTGTAGAACGCCTTATCCTGAAAAATCGACACATAACCTTTCGCAAAATTGCACAAGAGACAAGTCTTTCTCTGGGTACGGTGAACACTATTTTTCATTAACATTTGCATTTTCGGAAGCTTAGTGCACGTTGGGTACGTAGACAGCTTTCCCAGTATGAACAATATGATATCTGCAGCAGGGAAAGAAGACTAACGTCTGGTCAGGCAAAATATCAGATATTTTAGTTAGGGTTAGGCAAAATATACTGACCAAGACCTCACCTCACCTTCCACACAGTCCTTCCTGTTAGCGGCTGTTTTCACGACATCCTGGCTAACGAGATGAGGGGTCGACGTGACCCACGTACTAGTGAACGACACGCAGATGAAACCAAACAAAGCACAACCGCATGAAGGATCAATGTCCGACTTTATCAGCTACGACAATTCGCCACTTAACCTACTCATTGTGGTCATTCAGCAACAACAACAACATCTGCAACAACTCGGCTTGGAGATATTGCCACATCCACCTTACAACCCAGGCCTCGCTCCAAGCGATTTCCACCTGTTTGGACCTCTAACAGATTCCTTGAAGCTCAGAATTTCAGCACTGATGACGAAGGGAGACATGCTATCTTGGATTGGTTCAGGCACACTGACAAATCTTTCTACGCTGAAATTTTCAAGCGTTTCCTAAACGCTGGGATAAGTACATAAATGTTGCAGGAGATTATAACGAAATATAAATGGTATTTTGACTACTTGAAAAAACATTTTCCTTACAAAAAAGAGTCCCAGTTTGACTTGAACGTCCATTATAGTATAGTGGAACTATTTCAAATGTTACAATTATGACATGTGTTATCATCTGTCACAGATTTTGTCATCGGTGTTCCTAGATTTTCAAGGGCACCATTTTCTGCTGGGTAGCACCGATTAGTAGAACTCTTTCTTACCTGCCACAATTACTGCGAGATGCAGATAAGGATGACTAGCCATGGGCAGTCACTTTATCTCCCAGGAACTATCCCATTAAGTGTCATGTCGAGTGACTTGTCGATCAACTCCTTCCACAATCATCTGTCCCTTGCACAATTAAGCTCTTCTAAAGCTCATCATTTTCCCATTTAGTTTGTCATGCAATCGCTTATTTATTTTGACCGTCCTCTACTACGTCCCTTACACTTGATCTTTCCTGTTGTTGCATGGTTGACCAGGCTCTCCTTCCAGAGTATGTGTGCAATGTGTCTTGGCTGATTTAATTCTCAGTTAATTTGATAGGGAAAGTATAAATCACACACAATATGAATACGTTAATTACATGAACATATATGTCTCAACAAAACCAGAGCGCCTGGTCAGAATAGAGGACAACAGCAGAGCTTGCTGGATTGAAGCCTATATGGAATGATCAACGACTATCCCTCGACATAAAGACTTTTTCGCTCACTGATTCTTTTGATATTCCTCTACGCCTGCAAAGCATAGCTCATTACAGCAAACCCCCCCCCCCCCCCCCCCAGAGAAGAATCCAAAGCCATGGAGATGAGATGTTTTTCAAGATTCCAAGATGTCACCTTCAAAGATTGCATCACAAATGATGAAGTAAGTCGAAGATTCTAGAATGCAAGTGTACTTTATGACGACCTCCTCACACCGATAAAAAGACGAAAGCTGACTTGGTATGACCACGTCTCGAGGTCCAAGGGCATTGCAGATATGATGCTACATGGCACATTACAAGGCAAGCGCAGACAGAAACGTCCGAGGAAACTATGTGAAGACAACATCCACGAATGGACTAACCTACGAGCCAAAGAGGCCCAACAAACAACCGCAGACAGAGAGGGATGGAGCAGGATTGTGGAGGTGTCAGCAGGGTCGCCACAACCATCTCAGGAGGTTACGGTATGAACTGAACTGAAGGATTGTGGAGGTGTTAGCAGGGGCCGCCAAACCATCTCAGGAGGTTACGGGATGAACTGAACTGAAGGATTGTGGAGGTGTTAGCAGGGACGCCCCAACCATCTCAGGAGGTTACGGGATGAACTGAACTTATTTGTCTCAACCTTTTTGATAATTGCCCATCGAAAACGAAGATGGCGGCTGCATCAGACTTGAATTATGATAGGTGATCGGACATGGCGCTTATGTGGTGTGTAGAAGCTATGACATGCGCTGGAAGGGAGTAAGAGTTGCGCTTGTCCTCAACCTCACTCCATCGTCATAAACTATCTGAGACTAGTCGCACGATATAGTCAGGCTGGCTGGAGATATGGCAAGATGTAGTCAGGCTAGCTGGAGATATGGCAAGATGAAGTCAGACTGGCTGGAGATATGGCAAGATGTATTCAGACTGGCTGGAGATATGGCAAGATGTAGTCAGACTGGCTGGAGATATGGCAAGATTTAGTCAGGCTAGCTGGAGATATGGCAAGATGTGGTCATACTGGCTGGAGTTATGGCCAGATTTAGTCAGGCTAGCTGGAGTTATGACAAGATGTAGTCAGACAGGCTGGAGATATGACAAGATTAAGTCAGACTGGCTGGAGATATGGCAAGATGTAGTCAGACTGGCTGGAGTATGGCAAGATGTAGTCAGACTGGCTGGAGATATGGCAAGATGTAGTCAGACTGACTGGAGATATGGCAAGATGTAGTCAGACTGGCTGGAGATATGGCAAGATGTAGTCAGACTGACTGGAGATATGGCAAGATGTAGTCAGACTGACTGGAGATATGGCAAGATGTAGTCAGACTGACTGGAGATATGGCAAGATGTAGTCAGACTGACTGGAGATATGGCAAGATGTAGTCAGACTGACTGGAGATATGGCAAGATGTAGTCAGACTGACTGGAGATATGGCAAGATGTAGTCAGACTGACTGGAGATATGGCAAGATGTAGTGAATAGTTCTGGCCTTATAGTATCCCGTTATGTGTTTCGTGTCTCCTTGCTGACAGCCATCTCCCTTTAGGTTGGACCAATTAATTGTTTCATTGGCAAAGTCCGGCAAGTCCAGACTGATCATGCTTAAGAAGATAACCCTAGCTCATCAAGAATTGAGTCCAGTCTTCTCCCCAGACTACCCTCATTTGGTTTCGCTCCCCAGTGTATGGCCGCTGCACATGATTCAGCTACTTGGTGTCTCATGTGAGACCTTGGTGGCAAAAGGGAATCAAGGCCAACCACGTCCAGTGGAAGCATGGCACGTTCTTTCCCCCAGAGGTACCGACTTTCTCCTCACACAATGCGACCGTATGTCTCAACCACACAAGAAAAAGGAAGTCTCGTTGTTGAGATGGTTAATGAGACAATACACAGAAATCCGTCAGGAATCAACGTTTCTGAAATATCAGCTAGAGACAGGCATGGGATAGATTTAGCAAGGTTTAATCTAGGTTTATAAGATAATCAACGAAACGGATAAATTAGACTTTGATACATCTTTCAAAATATAACTACATACAAGAACAAAAGGACACAGCTATAAGTTAACTAAAGGAAGGTCCAGGTTAGATATTATTTTATGTTGTCAGAGAATGGTGAATACTTGTAATACCTTTTTACAGGAAATAGTGGAGGCAGGGTCAATCAATGCATTCACGAATTTAAAAGATGCGCATAGTTTTTAGATCAAGATCATTTAAATGAAACTTGTTGTATTCAGACTCTGCTGAGTCTTATAAACCAGTATAAAGAAGTTAAGTTAAGTTTTATAAAGGCACGAAGACGGTTACAGCAGATGACCGAGTTAAGAAAGCGGGGTGTCATTTGTTGAATACTTCAAATCTCCAGAGACTAGAACCATTTTCATTAATTTATTAATTAAAACATGTCAACGATGTAGAACAAATCAGTATTACTTCATCTCGTGTAATATAACATTGAAAGCAAGCTCTGCAGCCAATACCTAATATAGCGTATACAAGTATAGCACTTAGAGAAAGCTATAGAGGTAACACATAATAGTGCATTTACGAATACAGTATTCAGACAAAGATCTAGAGGGAAGGATGTAGGCTCACCCTGGGGGCCACTCTTCCCGTTCTCTCTCCTCCCACCTCACTCTGTTTCATTTGACTCTATCCTACAGTCACACCCTTGTACAACTTTCACACGCGCCCTCATGGTAAGGCCCTTCCATTGCACTTTGGTTGGGCTAGCTTCTGAGGGCACAGAAACCTAGCATTGGTACATACAGATGCACACATGCATCAAAGCACTGGTTTATGCGTCCTGATATCGCCCAATGGACTACGGTCTGGGGTGGAAAATGGCGCGCCTCCCCCAGTAGAAACTAGTGAGGCAAACATCTGAGCAAAAAAAAAAAAAAAAAAAAAAAGATCTAGAGGGAACACATGATATTACGTGTACGAATACAGCATTCAGACAAAGATCTAGAGGTAACACATGATAGTGTGTGTACGAATACATCATTCAGACAAAGATCTAGACGGAACACATGATAGTGTGTGTACGAATACAGCATTCAGACAAAGATCTAGATGTAACACATGATAGTGTATTTAGGAGTACATCAAAGAACGACATTTCGAGAAGCAATATCTCATACAGCATTTACGAGTACAATTTTGAAAGAAGTTTCAAGAATCAATAAATAATATACCATACAGGAGTACAAAAATGACAGAAAGTTCTGGATGTAATGTAATAAACACATTAAACAGATGATCGAATATAACAAGAAGAGACAATTAATCAACCCATTTTTCTCCAAATCCGTTTCAACAATCTCAAACCTTCATTCAATGCCCTCAAAATCGAATCAGTAACATTTGTTGAATGTCTCTAAACGTCTACGCTACAAGAATCAGTAACATCTGTTGAATGTCTCTAAACGTCTACGCTACAAGAATCAGTAACATCTGTTGAATGTCTCTAAACGTCTACGCTACAAGAATCAGTAACATCTGTTGAATGTCTCTAAACGTCTACGCTACAAGAATCAGTAACATTTGTTGAATGTCTCTAAACCTAAACACGACACGAATCAGTAACATCTGTTGAATGTCTCTAAACTTAAACTTGACACGAATCAGTAACATTTGTTGAATGTCTCTAAACCTAAACTTGACACGCAGCAGTAACATCTGTTGAATGTCTCTAAACCTAAACACGACACGAATCAGTAACATTTGTTGAATGTCTCTAAACTTAAACTTGACACGAATCAGTAACATTTGTTGAATGTCTCTAAACTTAAACTTGACACGAATCAGTAACATTTGTTGAATGTCTCTAAACGTCTACGCTACAAGAATCAGTAACATCTGTTGAATGTCTCTAAACTTAAACTTGACACGAATCAGTAACATTTATTGAATGTCTCTAAACGTCTACGCTACAAGAATCAGTAACATCTGTTGAATGTCTCTAAACCTAAACACGACAAGAATCAGTAACATTTGTTGAATGTCTCTAAACGTAAACACGATAAGAATCTGTAACTTTTGTTGAATATCTCTAAACGTAAACACGACAAGAATCAGTAACAAATAAAGCTTGGCAGCTGAAAATAAAACTGTTAACCCCACCCATTAAGTCCCGTATCCCATCTCCACACTTAATGCTAGTCTATTTAAAGTCAATTTGCGTATTTCCATAGTTTGCCCCATGCATGCAAACACGGGCGTCTGTTTCCAAATCAAGGATGAAAGAACCAGCTCCGCCTCTGTCTGTGTCCCAACATAATGCGAATTCTGGTCGTCTGCGCAAGCTAAAGATGGTTGTCCTTAAGGCTGAAAATCGTTGACGGTGTCTGCTGCTGTTATTTCCCCTGAGTGTACAATCCATTCTCCAAAGTTGCTGATGTCTTCAGCTGAAGTTTGGGAATTTCCTCACGATTATCGTCTCATTTTTCCCGAAGTTTTTCGACTCGATGACGATCAAGCCAGTGGGTTTGTCAGCGTGACCACTTATATAGATTATTGCTTCGTGCCAGACAGGGTGTGTTAGGTTAGTTTTTTCTCAATGTACAATCTCTTGAAGGATCACACGACTTTAACTGAGAGGACCATATACATATTCACTGTTGAGCATTTTAAAAACATGATACGCTAAACATTTTTTTCAACATTTTATTTATCTAGATAAATAAAGTAAAAGTGGGAACATGTCTACACTACATGTCTAGTTTTGTTTACATTAGCTGTCTAAATTCTTGCAATCCGACACGTTAATGGCTCCAAATATATGACATGTCACTTGAAAAGGATTTATACAGCAGGTCTTCATATTCAGAATTTAAATACAAATTATCCATGGTTTATCCAATTCAACATTTACAATGTCGTGTACATTCTTACTGTACCTAACATTTGCAGCTGGACGTTATTTTAAGCATGTCAAAATGTTAGATTTTAGTTATTTTGTTCATCGGCTTGTGGTGTCTTCAAACTGGATTCTAACAATCTCAAACATAGATATTCGGCAAAACTAGCAAAACGGCTTTCTTGTCCTGGAAATGGAGATCAATCAATGGAATGATGATCAATCGATGTAACAGTGATCTTCTTCTTCTTCTTCTTCTGCGTACACAGTCAGACAGTAACCATTATTTTCTCGAAAAAAGCGGCGGTCATCCTGAGACTCTCGCCACTACCATAGAGCTTGTCTTGCAGTTCCACTGGCAATGGCCACATCTGCTCTCTCTGATCCTCGTATGTCGGGCAGTTCTGCAGCAGATGTTCAGTGGTCATTTTACCAGTACCGCACGGGCATTCGTCGGTACACCCTATCTTCAATTTGTTGAAGAGGTGGTACCTCAGTCTGTTGTGGCCAGTGCGAAGTCTGAAGACAACGACCTGCTCTCTTCGGTTCAACTGGTAATAGGCATCGTTTTTGGTGTAACCAGTATGTTCGGTTTCCCATTTGGACATGTACCTGGCTTTGATAAGCCGTTTTGACTCTTCGTACGTCATACTGGTATCTGTTTGTGGTAGCCTTGCACCTTCTTTTGCCAGTCTGTCTGCCTCCTCGTTGCCTTGGATGTTGCAGTGTGAGGGAACCCACTGTACCACTACCCTTTTTGGTGCGGACTGCTGGCACAGTTTGCTGAGTGCTGCTCTTAAGTCATTAAGCTCAGTGTTTTTCTGGCTTTTTAGCGCTGTGACTACTTCGAGAGCATCTGTAAGCAGGACTATATGGCTCTCATTTTCACTGTGTGTTACCATTTCTTCCACTGCCGCCCTCAGTGCCTCTGCCTCTGCTCTGAAATTGCTTGTGTACTTACCAGTAGCGAATGACAGTGTTATTTTTCTGCCATTTGGTAGGTTCAGGAATGCTCCTGCCCCTCCGTTCTGTGTAGTGTTTGTTACAGAACCGTCGGTGTATGCATGGGTCCAGTCCATGCTTGGGTAGCTTTTCGTTATGAAGCTTAGGGTAGTGTCTCTCCTTTCTTTTTCACTCTGGCAGTTTTTGTTTGCAATACCTGGTATATTTTCTACCACCTCTGGAAATATATCCTGCCTCCAAGTAGGTTTTCGTACAGTAGTGATGTGTTTTGGTGTTGTTAGTGCGTTTATGGGATCTTCGTGCATCTTTGCTTTGGCTATTTCTGCAAAGTTTCTCCGCTTTAGTTTCCCATTTCCCAAATTGTTTAGTCTCTGGTACATTGGATGGTCCGTCAGTCTTCGGAGTTTCTCTGACTGCAGCTGGGCTCTGCAGTCTCTTCTATCGGTCATGGATTGCAGTTTTGTAATCTTTTCAAGTTCTACAATTGGCGTTGACTTCATGCCACCTGTTATAATTCTCATGGCTTGGTTTTGAAGTTTGTTAACTTTATCGAAGTTCGCCTTCGCTGCTGTTGTCCATGCCGCAATGCCATATTCGAGAACTGGTCTCACTCTTCCAGTGTACAGTTTCTTTAGTATGCCTTCGTCTGCTCCCCAGCTTGTGCCAGCAAGTTTCCTCATGATCGCCATTCTTTCTCTGGCTTTCATTCGGTTTCTCTCAATCTGACTTTTCCATGTCATGCGCCGATCAAATGTGACTCCCAGATAGGTTGGGTTGTCGTTTGGCTGCAGGATTTTGCCATTTAGGCTTAATTTGGTACTTTGGGGTTTTAATGAGAGCGAGAATATTGTGCACGTGGTTTTCTCCTCGTTTATTTTGACCAGCCATGAGTTCGCCCACTCTTCCAGCGATGTTAGGGCCGTTTGCATCCGATTTCTTGCTATGGTGAGATTCTTTTCAGAGGTCCACATAGCCAGATCGTCTGCAAACATTGAGCTAAGGACTCTTCTTGGTATATTCTCTGTGATATCGTTTATATATACCAGGAAGAGTGTGGGTGACAATACTCCCCCTTGGGGTACTCCCTGCTCGAGTGTCACCTTTTTGCTCATCTGCCCTTGTACTTGGACTCTGGCCGTTCTTTGTTTGAGGTAGTGGTTGATCCACTTGTACATCTTCCCACAGACATCACTTCTTCTTAGCTTGACTCTAAGTCCATCCTTCCAGACTTTGTCAAATGCCTTTTCCAGATCCACCCAAACAGCTACTGTGTGTTTCTGTGCCTGGTAGGCATCTTCTATCTCCTGGGCTATGAGGATGACCTGGTCCTCAGTGGATCTGTGCTGTCTAAAGCCGGCTTGCTGTGGAATTAGTATTCGTTTTTCTTCCAGATGCCACATCAGTCTGGTGTTTATCATCCGTTCCATCAGCTTGCCGACACAGCTCAGTAGGCTTATGGGCCTGTATCCATTCGGATCTGTTTTGTCCTTTCCTGTTTTTGGTACTGGTACCAGTATTGCATCTTTCCATGCCTGGGGTACAATACCCCTTTTCCAGCTTTTGGTTCAGGACTGATAGTAGTTTTTTCTTCGCTGTTTGGCCCAGCCCCATCAGCATTTCGTTTGTTATCCCGTCTTTTCCGGGAGATTTCCTTTTCTTTAGTGTTCTCATAGCCTCTTCCATTTCGCGCATTGTTAGTTTGGCCATCATGTGCTCTTCAGGAGCCGTATTTATGTTTTCGTGTCCCTTTAGCTCTTCGCTAATGTCTGTATGCTTATCTGCAGGGACCTCGATGTGGTTTGCTCTGGCATAGTGATCGACAAAGGCGTTTGCGGCTTTCTTACCTGTGATCAAGTTCTCGCCCTGCTTGATAGTAATTTGTTTATTTGACGGGGTTTCGTCATTCATGGCTCTGACTAGCTTCCATAGCTTGTTCCCTTCTTTGTCCAGGTTTAAACTTTCCGTTTTATTTTTCCAACTTTCTCTTGCTGTTTGCTTGAGAGTGTGTTTGTACTTCGCCGCGGCGGCTTTGAGGGCGATGTTTGCCTCCATGGATTTTTCTCGTTCTGCCACGTTCCTAGCATTTGTTACTGCATCTTCCACTTTCTGTAACTCATCATTCCAGTAGGGCTTATAGTTTTTCCTAGCTCCTCTTGGGATGGTTTCAGTGTAACAGTGATCAATCGATTTAATAGTGATCAATCGATGTAACGATTATAAGAGTTTAGATTCTGATTATAATTTGTTGTTGAGAAACGGAAAGCTCGCGCGGAGCACATGTCCGGCTAAATGTTTATACTTCTGGAATATGATTTGTCAACACCTCCCAACTCACGCGCTATGCAGGGTCAAAAGGGATAACCTCTCCTTCTATTGATCAGATCCAAACATAGACTGGTCTTGGGGCTTCGAGTATCTAAGTTTGATCAGTTCCAAACATATACTGGTCGTGGGGCTTCGAGTATCTAAGTTTGATCAGTTCCAAACATATACTGGTCGTGGGGCTTCGAGTATCTAAGTTTGATCAGTTCCAAACATAGACGTCCTGAAGCTTTGAGTATCTAAGTTTGATCAGTTCCAAACATAGACTGGTCTTGGGGCTTCGAGTATCTGAGTTTGATCAGTTCCAAACATAGACGTTCTGGGGCTTCGAGTATCTAAGTTTGATCAGTTCCAAACATAGACTGGTCTTGGGGCTTCGAGTATCTAAGTTTGATCAGTTCCAAACATAGACGTTCTGGGGCTTCGAGTATCTAAGTTTGATCAGTTCCAAACATAGACTGGTCTTGGGGCTTCGAGTATCTGAGTTTGATCAGTTCCAAACATAGACGTTCTGGGGCTTCGAGTATCTAAGTTTGATCAGTTCCAAACATAGACTGGTCTTGGGGCTTCGAGTATCTAAGTTTGATCAGTTCCAAACATAGACGTTCTGGGGCTTCGAGTATCTAAGTTTGATCAGTTCCAAACATAGACTGGTCTTGGGGCTTCGAGTATCTGAGTTTGATCAGTTCCAAACATAGACTGGTCTTGGGGCTTCGAGTATCTGAGTTTGATCAGTTCCAAACATATACTGGTCGTGGGGCTTCGAGTATCTAAGTTTGATCAGTTCCAAACATAGACGTCCTGAAGCTTTGAGTATCTAAGTTTGATCAGTTCCAAACATAGACTGGTCTTGGGGCTTCGAGTATCTGAGTTTGATCAGTTCCAAACATAGACGTTCTGGGGCTTCGAGTATCTAAGTTTGATCAGTTCCAAACATAGACTGGTCTTGGGGCTTCGAGTATCTGAGTTTGATCAGTTCCAAACATAGATTGGTCTTGGGGCTTCGAGTATCTGAGTTTGATCAGTTCCAAACATAGACGTCCTGGGGCTTTGAGTATCTGTGTTTGATCAGTTCCAAACATAGACGTCCAGTAGTTTCGAGTATCTGTAGACTTGATAAATGTGTGTCCTTAGTCTAAATTCTCAAAAGTAATGCTAACATTTCATTTTCTAAACTAAAATATTTAAGAAAAACCTTCGAAATATCGCTGACCAGGGTCAAACATGGACACACCATAAAATAGACCGCCAGGTGCTAAACCAACTGGCGGGTAGCGACCACAGGCCGATCAGGCTAACCATTGACATGGAAGTAGGCCCACAGGAAACAAAACCGCTCCCACGTTGGAATTACAAACGAGCCGACTGGGACAGATTTGCAATCCTGACAGATGGGCTGTGTGAAACCATCAACACACGAAACACCAAAATGAAGCCCATGGTAGAGAGCCTAAGCAAGGCAATAATGCAAGCCGCCACTGAAACCATCCCAAGAGGAGCTAGGAAAAACTATAAGCCCTACTGGAATGATGATTTGCAGAAAGTGGAAGATGCAGTAACAAATGCTAGGAACATGGCAGAGCGAGAAAAATCCATGGAGGCAAACATCGCCCTCAAAGCCGCCGCGGCGAAGTACAAACACACTCTCAAGCAAACAGCAAGAGAAAGCTGGAAAAATAAAACGGAAAGTCTAAACGTGGACAAAGACGGGAACAAGCTATGGAAGCTAGTCAGAGCCATGAACGACGAAACCCCGTCAAATAAACAAATTACTATCAAGCAGGGCGAGAACTTGATCACAGGTAAGAAAGCCGCAAACGCCTTTGTCGATCACTATGCCAGAGCAAACCACATCGAGGTCCCTGCAGATAAGCATACAGACATTAGCGAAGAGCTAAAGGGACACGAAAACATGAATACGGCACCTGAAGAGCACATGATGGCCAAACTAACAATGCGCGAAATGGAAGAGGCTATGAGAACACTAAAGAAAAGGAAATCTCCCGGAAAAGACGAAATAACAAACGAAATGCTGATGGGGCTGGGCCAAACAGCGAAGAGGAAACTGCAATCGGTCCTGAACCAAAGCTGGAAAAGGGGAATTGTACCACAGGCATGGAAAGACGCAATACTGGTACCAGTACCAAAAACAGGAAAGGACAAAACAGATCCAAATGGATACAGGCCCATAAGCCTACTGAGCTGTGTCGGCAAGCTGATGGAACGGATGATAAACACCAGACTGATGTGGCATTTGGAAGAAAAACGAATACTAATTCCACAGCAAGCCGGCTTTAGACAGCACAGATCCACTGAGGACCAGGTCATCCTCATAGCAGAGGAGATAGAAGATGCCTACCAGGCATAGAAACACACAGTAGCTGTTTGGGTGGACCTGGAAAAGGCATTTGACAAAGTCTGGAAAGATGGACTTAGAGTCAAGCTAAGAAGAAGTGATGTTTGTGGGAAGATGTACAAGTGGATCAACCACTACCTCAAACAAAGAACGGCCAGATTACAAGTACAAGGGCAGATAAGCAAAAAGGTGACACTCGAGCAGTGAGTACCCCAAGGGGGAGTACTGTCACCCACACTCTTCCTGGTATATATAAACGATATTACAGAGAATATACCAAGAAGAGTCCTTAGCTCAATGTTTGCAGACGATCTGGCTATGTGGACCTCTGAAAAGAATCTCACCATAGCAAGAAATAGGATGCAGACGGCCCTAACATCGCTGGAAGAGTGGGCGAACTCATGGCTGGTCAAAATAAACGAGGAGAAAACCACATGCACAATATTCTCGCTTTCATTAAAACCCCAAAGTACCAAATTAAGTCTAAATGGCAAATTCCTGCAGCCAAACGACAACCCAACCTATCTGGGAGTCACATTTGATCGGCGCATGACATGGAAAAGTCAGATTGAGAGAAACCGAATGAAAGCCAGAGAAAGAATGGCAATCATGAGGAAACTAGCTGGCACTAGCTGGGGAGCAGACGAAGGCATACTAAAGAAACTGTACACTGGAAGAGTGAGACCAGTTCTCGAGTATGGCATTGCGGCATGGACAACAGCAGCGAAGGCGAACTTCGATAAAGTTAACAAACTTCAAAACCAAGCCATGAGAATTATAACAGGTGGCATGAAGTCAACGCCAATTGTAGAACTTGAAAAGATTACAAAACTGCAATCCATGACCGATAGAAGAGACTGCAGAGCCCAGCTGCAGTCAGAGAAACTCCGAAGACTGACCGACCATCCAATGCACCAGAGACTAAACAATTTGGGAAATGGGAAACTAAAGCGGAGAAACTTTGCAGAAATAGCCAAAGCAAAGATGCACGAAGATCCCATAAACACACTAACAACACCAAAACCCATCACTACTGTACGAAAACCTACCTGGAGGCAGGATATATTTCCAGATGTGGTAGAAAATATACCAGGTATTGCAAACAAAAACTGCCAGACTGAAAAAGAAAGGAGAGATACTACCCTAAGCTTCATATCGAAAAGCTACCCAAGCATGGACTAGACCCATGCATACACCGACGGTTCTGTAACAAACACTACACAGAACGGAGGGTCAGGAGCATTCCTGAACCTACCAAATGGCAGAAAAATAACACTGTCATTCGCTACTGGTAAGTACACAAGCAATTTCAGAGCGGAGGCAGAGGCACTGAGGGCGGCAGTGGAAGAAATGGGGACACACAATGAAAATGAAAGCCATATAGTCCTGCTTACAGATGCTCTCGCCGTAGTCACAGCGCTAAAAAGCCAGAAAAACACTGAGCTTAATGACTTAAAAGCAGCACTATGCAAACTGTGGCAGCAGTCCGCACCAAAAAGGGTAGTGGTACAGTGGGTCCCATCACACTGCAACATCCAAGGCAACGAGGAGGCAGACAGACTGGCAAAAGAAGGTGTAAGACTACCACAAACAGATACTAGTATGACGTACGAAGAGTCAAAACGGCTTATCACAGCCAGATACATGACCAAATGGGAAACCGAACATACTGGTTACACCAAAAACGATGCATATTACCAGTTGAACCGAAGAGAGCAGGTCGTTGTATTCAGACTTCGCACTGGCCACAATAGACTGAGGTACCACCTATTCAACAAATTGAAGATAGGTGGTACCGACGAATGCCCGTGCGGTACCGGTAAAATGACCGCTGAACATCTGCTGCAGAACTGCCCGACATACGAGGATCAGAGAGAGCAGATGTGGCCACCACCAGTGGAACTGCAAGACAAGCTCTATGGCAGCGGCGACAGCCTCAGGATGACCGCCGCTTTTTTCGAAAAAATAATGGTTACTGTCTGACTGCGTACGAAGAAGAAGAAGAAAACATGGACAGATTTTGGAGCTTTGAGTATCTGACCTTGAGTGACCAAGCTAAAGAAATGGCATTATACAGTATACCAAAAGAATAAATTTGCTGTAAATAGTCAATCTTTGTTAATTTTAATTAACTCGGGTATGAAAGGGAAAAGGTGCAACGAGCTAAAAATAGATGCTTTGAACTAGACATTTCAAACAGAATAAGCTATGCAAATTTCACGTCACCAGAGCTCACCTTTCAAGAGTGTTTGCAAGATGGACAAACAGATGCATGCATTTTCTGATATCACATTACTCTTAGCTACTATGACTAAAAAAAAAATATATATTTTCAATATTCCTCTTGCACTAAATATCGTGCTTGAGGTTTATTCAATCATCTCATGGCGAACCGTTTTATGTCTAATATTCAAAGCTGGTTAGCCATTCATATGACCCTGGTTTGAAAATAGTTGAGGCTCTTTTTATATAATTTTGTTATTAAAATATATTGAAGGGGTTCCAAAATGAGGTCGTTTCAATTTTGAGGTCGTAGGTTACGGTGTAGTCAACCTGTTTTACAATCCGGACTGTATATATGAGTACACTGTTAACTGAACGAATGCGGTCATGTAAACTAGAGGACAATCTTGCACAGAGATAAGAAGGTAAAAGATCAATAGATGACTGCTAACGTCAAGGCCAGCAAACCAGAGCTGGCAAGACCCTTCTACACCTCCATGCGGTGATCCTGGATAACAGGATGCAACATAGCAGACTGGCTAAGGAGAAGGGATCGAAGAGGGAATGTTAACCCGGTACTAAAAAAATGTTGTTGAAGTCGGAAGTGTTGGACTGAAAGGTGCAAATATCGCAGCCAAGCTGTAAACTATGACACAACGCATTCGGTTCTCTGGACTACATTCTGCTACTTATGCCATTTTAGGGTTTGGTAGCGGGAGATTGATGACGAACGAAGCCAAGCCAAGCCAATGAGATTTCCAAGCTAATTGCTAAAGCTGGGAAGTCACACAGTAAACTGAGTTTACCTGCAATGTCTGTGCCGATTTACTGTAATGAATCATAAGGCACATGACACCAGTTAAGATCATCCCTTCGAGAACGTCATCAGTATCGAGACGTATTGATGAATTTGAATATCGTGTGTAAAAACAACTATTTGTAAAACTTCATTTAAGAAATTTACTTCACAAATCGATTTACTTGACTTCATAATGAAGCTCTAATGATTGTTTATGTTAGGTTTTTGAAATATGAGGCGTGCTCAAAAGAAACCGGACCAAACTGCAACAAGTGAACATACGTGCGATGCGCATGATGAGGTCACTGTAGGTGTAAACAGCACATACCACCGTCAAGTTTACTACATTTCATTATCCTTCGACTCATAGTTTCGTCAGCAGGCCGTTGAAAATATGTGGGTATAATACGGAATCCGTCCAGAGTTTATCATCGAGCTGTGATTCGGTTTCTAACAGCTGGAGGATGTCGACCAGTTGACATTCATCGCAGAATGCAGGTTGTGTATGGTGACAACAGTGAAGAACGAAACATCGATGTTAAAAGAATGACGTGGGTTAACGAAAGATCTTCCGATACCAGGTCAGGCGCATATTGTTGCTTTAACTCACGTCCTTCTTTAAACATCGTTGTCCAGTTCTTCATTATTGTCTTCGACATACTTTTGTCCCCATACACTGCGATGGATGTCAACTGGTCAACATCCTTGAACTGTTTGAAACCGAATCACCACTCACTGATCAATTCTGGACGGATTTCCTATCACACCGACCATGTTTTCAACGTTCTGCTGAGGAAACTTTGAGTCGGAGGATTTTGAAATGTTACAAACTTGACGGTTGGTATGTACTGTTTACATCAGAAGTGACGTTATCATGCGTATCGTACGTATGTTCACATGTTACAGTTTGACCGGTTTCATTTGAACACGCCTCATACGATCAACTTAAGTGAGCAAATGTTATTTATAAAGGACACCAAATAATGCGAAACCATTTGTAAACATTTTAAAATTATTTACAGAAAAATAAATGACACTAAACAATATAATGGCTTACATCACTGATGGTGCTGTTTTGAAGGCAGGTAGGTACAGAGAATATATTCCTTATTCACAAAATGATTTCCTTGGACCTGAGTAGTGCACTGTCAACGTTTGGTCGCAAAAGTGGGAGGATATTTGCACAATTATCTTTCTATTGTAATAAAGGCGGCAAACTTTATTAAATCAAATTCACTTCAAGATCGTCTGATACAACAATTTTGAAATGTAAATGACTATTTGACACATCTACTGACGCATAGATGAGCTAGAGATTCGACGGGTATCGCAGATTGATCTGCAGATTTGCTGCATTTTGGGAGAATGTTGTATTATTTGCAAGTGATAAACAGCTCGGAAAGGGGATCATTGCTGCTAAGCGGGCCATATTTTATCTGTCAGATATTTTTGAAAAGTTGATTTTGTTGAACAAACAGTTGCATGACAAAAGAAACTGATCTTCTTATATCTTTCAAAGAGGCCATTACTGCTTTTCTTTAAAAACTCAAGCTTTTTTGGAGTAACATTGGACATCATGAATTAGTGCAATTTCCCTCACTGGCGCCTGTTGACTCAGAATTACATTTATGTGATCTAATGGGCAAGTTGAGCGTTTGAAGCATATGTATTATGACATGTAATTACTGTGTAGTGACCTAATATAGATTGATATACTAGTCTGGATAGTGGATACATTATGGATAAATGCATTTAAAGTTGCTATCACATTATAACAAATGTACCATTAACCTGCATAATATTAAAACAACTCAATCTAGATAAACATTCTGTTTTAGTAGCGACATTACAGATATACAGAACTTTTAGGAGAAAGCAAAATTATGTGTTGTCATATTTTCAACTTCTTATTTGGTCTAATTTCTCCCATTTTATCAAAAGCTTGCAAACGTTTTGATATAATGAAGAAAGATGGTCTCTGATTATCATTAACAACACCGAAGCCAGATATTCAAAAGATTGCCAGTTCGTAATAGTCTCCCGGATCTCAATAAATAAAGGCACAGTAATTGTATGACAATATCTTAGTATCACGTTTCTTAACTTAACTTAACGTTTTTATACTAGTTTAGATATTCTCTGTGGGGCGAATATCCCTAGAATAATTTGAGTAGATTTTAAACTTGAATTTTACCCGAGCAGCGTCCGTTAGGCCTACTCTTTTCGATTTCCAACTGCTAAGGTATTTTTAACGTGCGAGCGACTGCACATGGGTGTCTGATCTCACTAATCAGAGATCAGGTGATCTATTTACTGGATGATCCACATGATAAAATCCCGGTCTCCACCGTGATTTGAACCCGCGACCTCTAGCACCCTAGGCCGACGTATTACCTCAAGATGTCCCCTAGGTTATGATATTTAAGCTCTGTTAGCGTGAGAAGCAGTGTCGTTGCCGATTTGCGATACAACCACTTCCAGTATGAAAATGGGGATCAAGGCAGTGACTTCGCCTTTGACGGGACTATCTTCGGCTCTGACGGGACTATCTTTGGCTCTGACGGGACTATCTTCGGCTCTGACGGGGCTATCTTCGGCTCTGACGGGACTATCTTCGGCTCTGACGGGGCTATCTTCGGCTCTGACGGGGCTATCTTCGGCTCTGATGGGGGCTATCTTCTGCTCTGACGGGGCTATTTTCGGCTCTGACGGGACTATCTTCGGCTCTGATGGGGCTATCTTCGGCTCTGACGGGGCTATATTCGGCTCTGACGGGACTATCTTCGGCTCTGACGGGGCTATCTTCGGCTCTGACGGAGCTATCTTCGACTCTGATAGGGCTATCTTCGTCTTCTTTATTGAGGACAGCAATCGCCCTTGACTCTCAATCCTTGCTTCGGTAGGCGCGAAATGTTTGTTTATGACGGGAGTGGATAGCGGACATAAAGGCTTCGTGTATAGATCTACTGATCATGCTGGGGTTTGCGTGAATGATATGAGCTGACATCTTGGTCCCATGGGTACCTGTAGCTAAGACATTGGCAAGAGCAGAGGTAAAATTTTGAAACCAATCAACAGCCACGTCCTAATTGAAGATACTTCAATCCTTGAACTGGTAATGGATAGCTTGCAAAGTTTTAAATTAATCATCTACAGGTCAAGCCGAGAAGGACACCTGAACGAACGAATCATGAGTTTACACAACCAGCGAACTACCGGAACCATCATTATCTACAATCTTCCCCAGTATCTACAATCTTCCCCAGTATCTACAATCTTCCCTAGTATCTACAATCTTCCCTAGTATCTACAATCTTCCCCAGTATCTACAATCTTCCCCAGTATCTACAATCTTCCCCATTTAGTTAGAGGGACGGTCCACCTGTTGGCAAATCAATGACGTAGATTTATTACCATGATAGAACATAACATAAGAGGGGATTGGATTGACAACATACTGATGCGGCTAACGGACTGTGAGCAAAGTGTATGCTGGGGTTCTGTGAGAACTGACACTCATCTCTTGGAACCGTCATGGTCAGAAAGTTTAAGAATGGTTGAGGTATTGTTTGCGAATGCCCACAATGAGTAGGTTACTCTTTTGTGCGCCCTGAAAAGGACGTTTAGTAGCGGGTTGCAGTAGTTTTCCTCCCATCCCGAGCGTGCTGATGAAGATAGACCTGGGTACTCCAGGCGGATGTGCTATGTTTTGCTTCATATGCGTGTCACTCACTACTACGGGGATCACGTCGATCCCTCACTCCGTTAGTCAGGCTGCTAAGAAAACAGTCCGTTTCATGGAGAGCTACTAGCAGCCGAGGTGAAGGTCTTGGCCAGTATGTTATGCCTGACCATATTATAGTCTTCCTCCAAAAAGGTTGAGATAAAGACTTCTCTGTGGGAGGTCTAGGCTTGAATGACAGAGGTCTCGAACTCAAACCATCAGAAGAGCCACATGATTACAAGGAATGGAAAATCAACGGAGAAAGGCACTGGCCACCACACCTGATTAACACGATGGGGTCTCATGCAATTAAGTTTCTAACACTCCACCCCCCCCCCCTCATCCGACAGGACTGTCTGCTGCCGGGCTACCCCTACTTTTTACCAGGCAAGAATCCGTCACTGTAACCTTCAGAAACATGTTGTAACAGACGACAAAATATTGCTGTATGAGTTACTCTCCGTGTCCTGGGCACCAAGACATCGGGTTTCCAATGGATTATATTGTCACATGGATTAGATTGGCACATGGATTTGATTATCACATGGATTTGATTGTCACATATATTAGATTTTCACATGGATTAGATTGTCACATGGATTTGATTGTCACATGGATTAGATTGTCACATGGATTTGATTGTCACATGGATTAGATTCTCACATGGATTATATTGTCACATGGATTAGATTGTCACATTGATTGCATTGTCATTCCCGCCTCAACATGGCATCCATATTGCATGTTTTGGCAGATCATCAGATCTGTCCGTGTGGAAAATCCTTTCAGGCTGATTAACATCAACAAGGGGGCTATTTTATTATCCATGATGCTACACTACTCAAAGGATCGACCGGTGAAAAGTAGATTCCTGTAGGTGTTCGATTACTGTGTGAAACAGCGCTTAAGTGTTGTATTATTTACAATCTACGAGCACAATTCTTGTCATTGGATGGCCCTTTCGTGTCCCTCAAAGTATAGCTGGGCATGAGACTAATGGGATGTACAACTAACGAATGCAGAACCACCCTTCACAAGTGCAAAGAGAGGCGAACATGCTTAATTCCTATAACGATTTCAGCTGTATTAGCTATCCTATGCTCCGTATGGAACAAGAACGAGACAAACGGACTAAAAAAGTGTCTCAATCAGACGATTAATCAAATCTCTTCGAGGCACACACCAAACTATTTAACCTTCCAGCCACTTGGACGACGACGTTAACCAGTGGGCGGTTGGTACATTTTCTCGTGCCAGTCCAGTATTTATCACTATCGTCTCTCGTAATTTCATCTGTCCAGTTTCGCAGCTACATCACGTTGGGAGGAGCAATCTTCTGTCATGTATACAACATGTTGAACTTTTTGTTATTTTCAATCCATTCCACTTGAGATTTCTTAACATCTCTCCTATCGTCGTCTTTGTAGTCAATGTGTATTGTTGCCCTCAGGTCCACTACATCAACGCAAGAAATGAGCTTATCTGTTATTTTGATAAATGGAAGCAGTTTTTTTGGTCGACCACGGAATCTATCTATCTTTCTAACTATCTATCTATCTATCTATCTATCTATCTATCTATCTATCTATCTATCTATCTATCTATCTATCTATCTATCTATCTATCTATCTATCTATCTATCTATCTATCTATCTATATATGTATCTGTCTGTCTAGCTGTCTGTCTAGCTGTCTGTCTGGTGTTTATTTGCACACCAGGTCAGAAAAGCGGCTGTTTAAGCTGTGCCGACTGCGTGCGAGGACCAAGGTGAGAACGGTGCTCATTAGGAAGATGCTATTTGCGGATGATGCAATTCTGGTGACAAAAAGTGAGGAGGCCTTGCAGAGATTGGGAGACAGATTCGCCGAGGGATGCAAGCAGTTTGGTCTCACCATAAGTCTGGAAAAGACAAAGGTCTGCTCACAGAACATTACCACTACGTCATCCATAAACATTGATGGCGTCACTCTGGAGGTCGTCAACAGTTTCACTTATCTGGGGTCTGCCGTCTGCAATACTCTCTCGCTAGAGAAGGAGATAGGCAGAAGGCTTTGCAGAGCAGGTACCCTCATGGCTGGCCTAATGAAGAGAGTCTGGGAGAACACTGCACTGTCTCACTACATCGAGATCCGGGTCTATCAAGCCTGCGTTCTTGGCCCTCTCGTGTATGGAAGCGAGACTTGGAGCACTTACACTAAACAGGAACGGCGGCTGAACCCTTTCACATGAGGTGTCTATGGCGTATATTGGGCATTAGGTGGCAAGAGAGAGTGTCACATAATACGGTCTTACAGAGAGCAAACACTCAGCATGTACTCGCTGTTGAGCCAGCGACGTCTACTGTGGTTGGGACATGTTTATCGCATGGAAGACGAGAGGCTTCCAAAGGATATCCTTTTTGGACAGCTAGCAATTAGAATTAGAAAAATCTGCCTTTTAATCGTAACGTAGGTTTCGTATTTCGTTTTGCATATTATCGTGGCATCTGACTAAACCTATTCATGCTCTTCTTACACTTGGATTCACGTTAAGTGATACGTTTGTGAATGTCTTCTTTGTTGGGGTTTACAAGACCTGTCGAAATGGCTGCTCTGAGATGTAAGGCTTTCAGGCTTTTCTCTGATGATATTTAGCCCACTAAGCAGTATGGGATTTGCAATCTTCCTGGTATCCACTGAGCTGTCTTTGAGCGAGGCGAAGCTACTGGGCGTTTCCCACTTTCCTTATGGGAGGTTGTCAACATCGATTCAAATAGGAGACGGAACATCTTCCAAACAGCTGTGACAAGACGATCAATGTTAAATGTGCATGAAATAAATTTAATCAAATCAACCAAGGAAACAAATAGCACGTTAGAGTGGCCATGTTAAAAAATCATTTAAACAGCTGTAACGGCTGTGATTATTCCCATTGCTGGTGTCTGCCTGCCGGATTTCTGAGAATAAGGGATACATCAAAATATTTAAAAAACAATTACATACATTTTTAGGGTGTGAACCCGTGCCCATTGGTCACAAAACCTGCATAAAAACAACTCAACCATCAGCTCCTCAAAGACTCGATATCAATAGAAAAATAAACTCTATAAATCAAACCTAATGCCCAATACACACAAATTTACTCTATAAATCAAAACTAATGCCCAAACACACAAATTTACTCTATAAATCAAACCTAATGAGCAGTACAGAAAAATAAACTCTATAAATCAAACATAATGCCCAATACGGAATAATAAACTCTAAATCAAACCTAATGCCCAGTACGGAATAATAAACTCTATAAAGCAAACCTAATGCCCAGTAGGGAATAATAAACTTTATAAATCAAACATAATGCCTAATCCAGAAAAAAAAATCCAGTATAATATCCATTAGATAAAAATACACTCCAAGTGAAGCTTAATGTTCAAGACACAAGAGGATAATATAGCTCCCCAAATAACAAGCTAAAACACACGACGCCACAAAAACAAAAATACACAAATTTTGCCCACAGCGATTTCCACGAATAAATGTTGAAATTTCATTTCACGCACGACAATCAATCAATCAGTTTATTATGCTGAGAACTTTCTGTACCAGCAAATACGAGCGGATTTCCAGGCCGGTGTTTCAATTGGAATTCATCATGAAATAGTCTCTAATAGGATGGAGGATCGTTTGTCATATTGTTTCATTGTTTTCTTGTTAATCTCATTTTCCCCTAATTCGTGATTCTGCTGATTATGCCCCCATGCTTAGTAGGGGTCATTGATCCCCAGTGAGGGGTCCCCAGCTAGGGGTCACATGATCGTAAAGGGAATTTCTCGTACGTTGTTCTCGGTTCTATTTTCTATTTCTTTCGCTACGTTACTTTTTCTTCTCATATTTTCTTTCCATCCGAAAATCGATGTTCTCTCTTTTCTTTTTCTTTTATGACATTCTTTCTTTGTTTCTGCGTAATCGTGATCATCTACTTGTTTATCGTTTTCATTTCCTTCATCGATCTCCTAATTCTCTTGTTTTCATCTCAGCTGCCGTTTCCTTTCGTCTTAGGTAGCATCATGAGCTCACATGAAAACTCTGTTCAACTAGTTCTCCTACGTTCTGTTCTGGTTTCTACTGGTTGTCTTATTCTCTCTTCATTTCTATAATATATCTGACCCTCTTAGTCACCAACTATCTGACTCTCTTAATCTACAGACCACTTCTCTTTCTTTCTCTATAAATCATATTTTAAACTATATCTCTTTTCTATCTAAATTATGTGTTAAACTCTCTTTATCCTAAATCATGTGTTGAACTCTTTAACAAAAAATATAAATCATGTGTTTAAAAAGAAAAAGATTTCTCTATAAATCATTTGTTAAACTCTCTGTTTCAATATAAATCATGTGTTAGAATTCTTTCTCTCTAAATCATGTATTTAACTCTTTCTCTCTAAATCATGTATTTAACTCTCTTTCTCTCTAAATCATGTATTTAACTCTCTAAACCATGTATTTAAAACTCCTTCTTTTTCTCCAAATCATGTGTTTAATTTCCTCTTTCTCTCTAAATCATGTGTTTAATTCCCTCTTTCTCTAAATCAAGTATTTAACTCTCTGTTACATTCTAAATCATGTATTTAACTAACTCTTTCTCTCTAAATCATGTATTTAACTAACTCTTTCTCTCTAAATCATGTGTTTAATTCCCTCTTTCTCTCTAAATCATGTATTTAACTCTCTGTTACATTCTAAATCATGTATTTAACTAACTCTTTCTCTCTAAATCATGTATTTAACTAACTCTTTCTCTCTAAATCATGTATTTAACTCTCTGTTACATTCTAAATCATGTATTTAACTAACTCTTTCTCTCTAAATCATGTATTTAACTAACTCTTTCTCTCTAAATCATGTGTTTAATTCCCTCTTTCTCTCTAAATCATGTATTTAACTCTCTGTTACATTCTAAATCATGTATTTAACTAACTCTTTCTCTCTAAATCATGTATTTAACTAACTCTTTCTCTCTAAATCATGTATTTAACTCTCTGTTACATTCTAAATCATGTATTTAACTAACTCTTTCTCTCTAAATCATGTATTTAACTAACTCTTTCTCTCTAAATCATGTGTTTAACTCCCTCTTTCTCTCAAAATTATAAATCAACTCCATTTCTCTTTAAATCATGTATTTAACTCTCTGGTACACTTTAAATCATGTATTTAACTGTCAGTGTCACTTTCTCTGTCTTTCTCACGTGTACATTAATCCCTCTCCTTCTTAATCATATTTCTTTCTTTATCATGTCTAATTCTGTTTTATTCCATTCTATCATCTGCCTAACTCCCCCTCTCTGACTCTCTCTCTCTCTCATATGTTTGACAACCCCCCTCCCCCTTTACAAACCCTCTTTCTATCTCTCTGATCTGTCTCTTTGACTAACCCCTTCCCCCCCCCTCCCCCCCTCCTCTCTCTCTCTCTCTCTCTCTCTCTTTCTCTCCGTGTCTCTGGGAGTCACACAAACATTACCAGATTCTCTTACACATGGTGGTCAGGAATGAAGTTAACATAATCCTGCACCTTGGAATTCAATTTGATCTTAAAATGCACAAAGTCGAGCTTGAGAGGTAGGAAAGGGGCGTGCTTGTCAGATAGGAAAGGGGTGAGTTTGTAAGATAAGAAAGGAGCGAATTTGTGAGATAGGAAAGGAGCTAGTTTGTGATATAAGAAATGGGCGAGTTTGTGAGAAACGAAAGAGCACATAATCTATGAATGATTTCACTCTTGTGTCTACAAGGCTGTGTTTCCGATAAATGGTTGCTTGACAAACAAGAAACTAAAAAGTTCATCTTGCTACCTACTAGCAAAGCCAAAAATGGACCCAGTTTACTGGACGTCCACTACTTTATCTGATAAGAAAGTGTACACGTTAAGAATTATTATGGATTCCATCAAATCAAAAATAATTGGAAGAGAATTACTGGAGGGAAAGAAATGCAGAGGAGGAAACCGGTTCGAGAAAAGACAGAGAAATGACATTAACCACACATTTGTAAACCATGACCAATGACAGGAAATATTACTGATACAATTATCAGGAGTGGCAGCAGAATATTTCAGAAAGCTAAGGAACGATAACAAAGAAATATAAAACAAGATGTATGGAAAAGAGATACAATGAAAAACAAATTAACAAAGATCTGGCTTGACAGCTTGCTAAGAGAAACAAAAAAATGATGTTCATTTAGATGTTAATTTTTGTAATATTTGAAATGCATTAAAAATGGGAAACAACGTAAACACAATAAATTAGAAATTTAATACAAATGCAGAATAGCTAAAACAAAATAAATAAGAAATATTTAAAATGTTTAATACAAAAAAATAAATAAATAAATGGGAAACCTAATTGCAATGTAACAAAACAAAAACACGATAAATTAGAAATTTAATATAAATGCTGAAAAATAAATAAATGAATTGGTAACAATGCAAATTAGAAATAATACACCCCCCCTTCCCCCCCCCCCCAAACTCTCTTTCCCCCTCCTCCCCCCCCCACCCCCCCCCACCCACCCAAAGAAAAAAAATTGGCAACGATGCAGCTTCCTTAACGTCTTAGATTAACTGATGCTTTGCTTCTAGTCCTGTGAGGTTCCCGATCAACCGATGCTATGCTTCTAGTCCTGTGAGGTCCGCGACCAACTGATGATATGCTTCTAGCCCGGTGGGGTTCCCGACCAACTGATGCTATGCTTCTAGCCCGGTGGGGTTCCCGACCAACTGATGCTATGCTTCTAGCCCGGTGGGGTTCCCGACCAACTGATGCTATGCTTCTAGTCCTGTGAGGTTCCCGACCAACTGATGCTGTGCTTCTAGCCCGGTGAGGTTCACGACCAACTGATGCTATGCTTCTAGCCCTGTAAGGTTCCCGACCAACCGATGCTGTGCCTCTAGTCCGGTGAGGTGCTTCTAGTCCGGTGAGGTGCTTCTAGACCGGTGAGGTCCACGACCAACTGATGCTATGCTTCTAGCCATGTGAAGGTCATAATCAACGGATGCTGTGCTTCTAGTCCGGTGAGGTGCTTCTAGTCCGGTGAGGTGCTTCTAGACCGGTGAGGTCCACGACCAACTGATGCTTTACTTCTAGTTCGGTGAGGTTCACGACCAACTGATGCTGTGCTTCTATTCCGGTGAGGTTCACGACCAACTGATGCTATGCTTCTATTCCGGTGAGGTTCACGACCAACTGATGCTATGCTTCTAGTTCGGTGAGGTCCCCGACCAACTGATGCTATGCTTCTATTCCGGTGAGGTTCACGACCAACTGATGCTATGCTTCTAGTTCGGTGAGGTTCACGACCAACTGATGCTTTGCTTTTAGTTCGGTGAGGTCCGCGACCAACTGATGCTATGCTTCTAGTCCGGTGAGGTCCACGACCAACTGATGCTATGCTTCTAGCCCTGTGAGGTTCACGACCAACTGAGGCTGTGCTTCTAGTCCGGTGAGGTCCACGACCAACTGATGCTGTGCTTCTAGTCTGGTGAGATCCACGACTAACTGATGCTAGGCTTCTAGCCCCGTGAGGTTCACGATCAACTGATGCTATGCTTTTAGTGCGGTGAGGTTTACGAAGGAGACTGTCCGTTTTAGGTTTAGCCGGTCCCGCACAGCTTTTCGACCATGGTCGCTCTCCCGAGTCAGACTGCCTCTCTGTGGTCTGTTTAAGTGAAGCAGTCCTGCAGGATATGCTTTATTGCTGGCTTGGGTACTCCGCAATCACATTTGGCAGTGTCTCTAAGACTAATTCTGTGAACCTGGACCTTGAATCTGCACTGTCCCGTTCTGAATCTGAAGATCTTTGTCTGCCCATCTCTGCCAAGATTGTCTATGCTGTCATTTAAGGCTTGTGTTCTTTGTGTTGGTCTCTCTATTCCGTCATCATGAATCGCTTAATCAGTGCCTTTCTTTCTTTTTAGCTCTGTGGAGGGCGAGTTTGCGTGCCGTAACTTCCGGTTTCTGCAAGCTTGCCTGCCTTCTCGTTTTCAAGAATCCCACACGGGCCGGAATCCACTGTAAGACTAAATCTTTTTTTTTAGGGGGGACCCGTTCCCCATGAATCAGATGTTATATTTTATTTCGCGTGAGAGTCAATCTTGTTTGGGGCTTGAGACGGCTTGGAGTATGCTCCCGGAGTCACTTAGAATAACCATTTTTGTTTGATTTGTTGTTCGAGTTTTGGTTGATAAGATTCGGAGTTGTTGCATGCACAGCTTTTGCTTCAGCTCTAACTTTTGTACACATGTAGCTAGTCGTCTTGTTTGTACAAGCCATTTGATCCCTTTATGTCTTGGATTATAGCCTTGTTATCAAGTTTCTTTTGTTGGTTTGATATTGATTCCTTAACATGTCCATCTCACCATGTGAAATGCTTATAGTGGTTTGTGCGGGTTTGCTTTTATCATCATAAGTGTGTATTAATGCTATTTTTCATTGTCATATTTTCTGCAATGGATTGTTTAGTATTTCTGCTTATATAACTTCTTTCCCATTCAAAAATTGCTTGCGGTTTTTGTTTTGTTTTAATAAATGCGAATATTCTGACAGCTACACATTAATACACAATAACATACATTAATACACAATAATACACAATAATACACAATAATACACAATAATACACAATAATACACATTAATTCAGCTCTTATCAGGGATACTCTCAAATCGGATGCAACACTAACAAGCAGATCTAGGTGGCATGATATCTTCGCCTTATCTATCATCCGCTCTCAACTAATCGCATCTATTTCCCATATAAACATGGCGGTTCTTCTTAGACTCCTCTCGTCACCATACAGTTTATTTTCGCAATTTCGTTGGAGAGAAACATGTTGCCACTCTACTCCTATCGTGGAGCCGACATATCTGAAGAAAATGATGCACCGTTTGTTTGTGTTCTCGCATGGACACATGTCTGTGTGACCAATTTATAATTTGTCTAGTGTTTATGCTTTTGCTATGTCAGATTCTAGGTGTTTTGGGACAATTGTCTTTATAACTAATTTGTATAATTGTCTGTGTGTCTACATATGTCTTAATTCTGTGTTACACGTACTTTCTCTTTGGTTGGATCTTTGTTTCATCATTTAGATGAATTGTGCGGTGTACAAGAATTCACTGAATGAATTTTAACTGTTTTGAAATTGTAGCTAGTAGTTCCTCCAATATACTCGTATTATATATCTTTCGTTTCTGATGGTCATTATTACTAATAGAGAATCATGTCTCTGACATGATCCTTGTTTTCAGGGATGGCTATTACAGCTGTTGATAGTGCCCCAGCCTCAGCACTGAAGATGTTTGAGAATGGTCCAGTTGCCACTGAGTTATGGATTTCCCGTTGATTATTTAATGTTCAGTAAACTCCTCTTCATTCTGTATAGTTCTCGTTGCTGATCCATTCGTGTATATTAGGGCCCATTCTCTGCCTGGGCTTATCGTTTGAATATATTCTAAGGCTATATACTTTCTCTCCATTTCTGTTTGGGTACTTTGTTCACCACTTCTCGAATTTTTTCCTTTTAGCCCTGGGAATCATGTTCTCTTCCATGGCTGTGCTTGTCATTAGGGCGCTCTGCCTTTATGCGAGGTCTGGCATAAGGGGGTTAGTGCTTTTTTTTTTAAGCAAATCCGTTTCTCTGAAGGCTGTTTCCGCCGTTCCCTTTCAGTTTTTTTCAAAAATTTCATTCAATGATTTTATAGCCGTTTGAATTTTTCTGCCAGTTGTAGTACTCTGTAATCATTTCTGTCAGTTACGGGTTGTAGCTTTGTTATTTTCCTATTTTTTTTATATTGGTATTGATTTCATAGCTCCTGTAATAATTCTTTCTGCCTAGTTTTAGAATGTTGGCAGTTTTTTCAAAGTTGTATTTAGAAGCTGTTGCCCAGGCTGGCATTCTATATTCTAAAGCCGGGTCTAGCAATTCCAGTGCATTTTAATTTCAGAATTAGATGGTCTTCACAATGTAGTGTAGTGTTCATTTCGATTCAGTGTCATTCTGTTTGCCTTATATGAAAGTGTAACAATTGGGTTTGTTCATGTTAGTCTGTTGACCAGTGTCATTCTGTTTGCCTTATATGAAAGTGTAACAATTGGGTTTGTCCATTTTAGTCTGCTGATCAATGTGATTCTGTTTGCCTTATATGAAAGTGTAACAATTGGATTTGTCCATTTTAGTTTGCTGACCAGTGTGATTCTGTTTGCCTTATATGAAAGTTTAACAATTGGGTTTTGTTATTTTCTTGCCGTTGATGTTGAGGAGCCATTTCTGAGTTGACTGATCCTATCTTAGTACGACTTCTTCGTTCTGTAGTTTGACATTAACTTCAGCTAGCCATATATCTAGATCATCAGTGTACAGCGAGGTGTGGATCATAAGGCATGTTATTCATTATGTTGTTTATGAAATTCAAGACCAATGCAGATGGCTGGACATTGCCCCGGAGCACTCCTTGTTCAAATTGTATTCTACGGCTTATGTGCTCCTGTACCTTCACTCTGGTATATCTTTTTTTAAGGAAGTGACATATCCATTTGCAAAGACGCCACTAGACTTCAAATGTGAGTTGATCATTCTTGTATTCCCACTTTTTACACTTTAACCGAACGATTACCAGCCTTCGTTTTGCAGACGACATCAACGAGTTGGCGGGCACAGTAGCGGAATTTAGGGAATGAGTGAGAAGGCTCGATGAAACAGCTCTTGACTATGGTATGGATATTAACGTTGGAAAAACTAAATTAATGACTAACAACACCGAGGGCTTTAACAGTGGGGTAAACGCTTGTGGTAAAAACTCGAAGTGGTCGACTGTTTCAAATATCTGAGTTCGATTGTCAGTGATGAAGGATCAAAATGTGAGGTGTTGACAAGAATAACACAGACAATAACGGCGCTTGCACGGCTTAACCATATCTGGCAAAATAAACGGTTAGCACTATGCACGAAAATATGATTAATGCGCACATTGGTCCGGTTAATCTTCTTCTATGCGTGTGAGACATGGATAATTACAACTGCCGAGGATACAGGCATTGAAGAGGAGATGTTTCCCAAGACGTATAAACGTCACATACAAAGACATAGTTACAAATGAGAAAATACGAGAATGAATTAAAACAGCAAAATGGGCTTTTGAAGACTTCTTGGCAACGGTCAAAAGACGGGAAACTCACTTGGTACGGCCACAAATCGAGATCAAACAGTTTTGCAAATACGATCCTGCATGGAAAAGTAAAAGTCGGACAACGAAAAGGTCGTCCTAAAAAGAGGTGGGAGGACAATATAAAAAAATGGACCAATCTCCTACCAGAGGAGGCGCAGGCAGCGGCCACTGACAGAGAGTAGTGACGTGGGACTGAGGAGGTGTCTTCATGTGTGCGCCAACGACCTCACCGGTTACGGGATCCAAAGCCTTTCTTCATATCTAGCCAGATGTGTTTCTTTTCCTGGAGAGCATCATGTTTCTTGTGTGATATGTGTTAGTTGGTTCTCCGTTGTCCTGTATTGCCTGAAGCCATCTTGTTGTGGTATAATCCAATTGTTTTTTCCCAGATAACAAACATTAGCTATTTACAATTCTTTCCATCATCTTTACCTGTGCAGCTAAGCAAACTGATGGATCTTTAACTGTCAGCTTTTATTTTGTCTTTATCATGTTTTAATACAGGAATCAGTATTGCTCTCTTCCTCCACATGTGCTTTACTGTCCCTTCTTTCAAGCTAATGATTTCTAGCAGCTATGTTTTTTACTTTTACATCGAAGGTTTTGTAACATTTAACTTGTAATTTCATCCTTTCCTGTAATTTTCTTGTTTTTTAGTAGCCTTAGTGCATCTTCTAATTCTTGCTTGGTTAATTTTGTCATCAGATGCTCCTCTGCTACATTTGTGTCTTTTTTTCATTTTATTATTTCTTTTTTCATGTCTCTCTTTCTTGTTGATGTTATGTTTGCTTTGCTAATCATGCTGTTTTTTTTCAATAAATTAATTTGCTGCACATTTTCCCCGTTGTCAGTTTGCTCTTTTCTTCCAGAGTAATATTGGTTCTTTTTATAGTTTCATTGTTCAATGACCTAGCAAGTTTCCATAGTTTTGTACCATTTCGTATCTAGTTTGAGGTTCTCAATTGTTTTCATTCTAGCCGTTTCGTGTTGCTTGACTCATAGTCTATCTGTAACTTGAAAGTTGGATATCACTTTTGAGGCTTTGGTCAACTTCTACTAATCCCTGACAGTCGATAGTTCTTCATGAAGTTTCTGTAGATATTCTGACCAGTATGGTGTGTAGTTCTTTCTAGCTATTTGGTCATTGATTCCGTTGATGCTGTCATTATTTGTCTGTTTAACGTTTCTACTTCTCCTATTTGATGTGTGCTGATATTATGCAATACTTAGTTCCGTAAATGTTTCATAGTTTGCCTTTTTTTATAGTTCCATCGTAGCAAAAGCTTCTTCAGCTGTAGTGTATAACTGAGATTAACAACCAATTTAATCATTGGTTTGTAGGCTCTTCGTACCCGTTGTTCTTGATCTTCTCTTTTTGTTTAATAGCATGTCCTTTACAGAACGTTGCTTCTTACAACCCCCACCTATTTGGCTGTTACAAGTTTCTTGGCAAGTGTGCAGTGCAGTAGGGTGCCATTACTTTCCGTTGGGGGAGGAGCATTCTCCCGAATCTGCCAAACTGGACACAAGTGGGAATCGAACCCGGAAAATTGAGATTGTGAAAATCGAGAGAGTTTCACCCCTATTCAACGCAGTTTTCTTGAACTGTTCTATATATCCATGAATGTTAGGTCTGTTGTTGTAATGGTTAGATCATGACTAAGTCTTGCGTTCCACTGCATTTATAAGGTTAGTTGATCTTCTACCTGCTGGATTAGCTGTAAGTTGTTGTCTATATTCCACTTCTCAACGTCTTCTTCTATATAATTTTGTTTGTTTAATTCCACCTTTCTGAATGACTGTTAACGTTTCGAATGTTAGTACATTGGTTCCCTGGTACTTAGACTGTTACCAAATTCCTGTGTCTTCCATGTTCGCAGAATACGCTATATGGATTTCCTGCCCTATCACAGTGTCTGCTCATGCTATCTCAGTGCGTCCTCTTATTTGAATGTGTATTTCTTTAGCTGGTAACAGGTTGTGTATTTGAGTCAAGACTTTATAACCGTTTCTATCCACTCTTGTGGTTTGGTATCCTCTCATTTGGAACCTGTTCTGTTTGTCAACGTGTCTTGGATGCACGTTATGTCGATAATCCTGGCATAGAATCTTAGTTCAAGGTCTTGCTTCCTATAACTACTCCTTGGGCATTCCACCAAAGAATATTTAGAAGTTTTATTTTGTTTAAGATTTTGGCAGAATAGTATTATCCGATGGTTTCCGTCTCCTGGCTTCCTGGGGTAGAGCCGAGTGATGACCAGTAGCCCTTAGTGGGTCCTTCGACTCTTGGGACCCGTTATTCCCTACATCTGGTGGGACTTCTCAGATGAAACGCCACATGTATAGCACATGTGTGATTATTAGTGTGAGCGTCAGTTACGTTATGCCGCATGCTAGAGTTGCGCTTCCCCTTTCGACACATCACACTCTGTTTCAGCATAATCTTGTTGTGGATTAACTCTCCTTAACCGTTGGCTATCCACAGTCTACCTAAACGGCAAAAGGTTATCTGGAGTCAGAGACGTTTTTTTGTTGCAAGATCAGCTCTGTTACTAGCAAATGAGTCTCATTTACCAGAGTTGTCTTCGGTTTTCTCTGGTAAACTTTGATATGGTAGTGGCTCATCTGCCGGGTTGGTGCCGGTCTCCTCTGGTAAACTTTGATATGGTAGTGTCTCATCTGAAGGGTTGTCTTTGATTTCCTCCAGTAAACTTTTATATTACCGTGTCTCATCTGCCGGTTTCGTGTCGGTTTCCTCCTGTAAACTTTGATATGACAGTGTCTCATCTGACGGGTTGTCTTTGATTTCCTCCAGTAAACTTTGATATGACAGTGTCTCATCTGACGCGTTGTCTTTGATTTCCTCCAGTAAACTTTGATATGACAGTGTCTCATCTGACGGGTGTCGGTTTCCTCCGGTAAACTTTGATATGACAGTGTCTCATCTGACGGGTGTCGCTTTCCTCCGGTAAACTTTGATATGACAGTGTCTCATCTGACGGGTGTCGGTTTCCTCCTGTAAACTTTGATATGACAGTGTCTCATCTGGCGGGTTATCTTTGATTTCCTCCAGTAAACGTTGATATGACAGTGTCTCATCTGGCGGGTTGTCTTTGATTTCCTCCAATAAACTTTGATATGACAGTGTCTCATCTGCCGGGTGTCGGTTTCCTCCGGTAAACTTTGATATGACAGTGTCTCATCTGACGGGTTGTCTTTGATTTCCTCCAGTAAACTTTGATATGGTAGTGTCTCATCTGACGGGTTGTCTTTGATTTCCTTCAGTAAACTTATATATTACCGTGTCTCATCTGCCGGTTTCGTGTCGGTTTACTTCTGTAAACTTTGATATGACAGTGTCTCATCTGACGGGTTGGTGTCGGTTTTCTCCAGTAAACTTTGATATGACAGTGTCTCATCTGACGGGTTGGTGTCGGTTTCCTCCAGTAAACTTTGATATGACAGTGTCTCATCTGACGGGTGTCGGTTTCCTCCGGTAAACTTTGATATGACAGTGTCTCATCTGACCGGTTGGTGTCGGTTTCCTCCTGTAAACTTTGATATGACAGTGTCTCATCTGACGGGTGTCGGTTTCCTCCGGTAAACTTTGATATGACAGTGTCTCGTCTGACGGGTGTCGGTTTCCTCCTGTAAACTTTGATATGACAGTGTCTCATCTGACGGGTGTCGGTTTCCTCCGGTAAACTTTGATATGACAGTGTCTCCTCTGACAGGTGTCGGTTTCCTCCGGTAAACTTTGACACCACTCATCTACAAGGTAGCAGGCGGTTTTTAAATGCGAGTTTTCTTCTCTTAGACTAGCTGTCTACCTAGACTTACATTTCTGGTTTTTGGGCGTCAGAAACTCGCCCGTCAACACTTCTGTTAGTATAAATAGGTGTGTCATTGTAAGGCCAGACTTGACCATTTGCTGTCAGAGGCTATATGAGAGGCACGCCGAGAGAGTATTTGAAGGTAGTTGGAGATGAGTAATAACAAACCCACTTAATGAATGTAAGACACATAATAGTGTCATAGAAGGAATAAGAAACATTGATAGATGAATGGATGGATGGATATATCGATATACAGATAAATAGATAGATAGATTAATAGATATATATAGATTAATAAATAGGTAGATAGATAGATAAATAGATTAATAGATAGGTAGATAGATAGATTAATAAATAGGTAGATAGATAGATAGATAGATAATTAGATATATAGATAGATAGATAGATAGATAGATATGCAGTCATTACGTAAAACAGAATAGATCTTCAGCGAAGTTTTACATTTTAAATAATAAAACACTCTGTATTTCATCATGACATTCTAAAGTAATTGTATTTCAACGTTGGAAATGACATAGACAATTACTGAGTTTAAAACCAGTCTCTGGGAATATTTGCTGTTGGGGAGAGAGGTCTTGACTTTTCTGTTGCTACTTAGTCACAAGAGACAACCTGGTAGAGTAGCGCTAGGGAAGATTAATGGAGGAACATTTCAACAGTCAGTAAGGGTTATCTTTTCTTGGATTTTGATGGGAAAGAATTCTTGTCTGAAAGTCATATCCTGTGGCTGGTTACAGCCCTTCGAAATCAGATATGTTTTTTTCTTGTTTCGTTGTCTCGACCCTTTGACGTCATGGACTGGGGATTATTTTTAGCATCGTTAGAGGGTTGGAGTGGGTGACAGTGAGAGAGAACGAGAGAGACAGCGAAAGAAGGAAGGGAGGAAAATGGAGATGTGAAGTATAGAGTCATAGAAATGAAATCGAAAAAGGAGATGAGAGGTTTACATCGAATTTATGATACAGAAAAGCCTGAACACGTTCGAGGAAAAACATACAAATGTAGGGATAATAGTAGATAATTATGAAAAATGTACAAGACAGGAAGGGAAATATGTTTAGGTTGGAAGAATGTATGTTCGTGTGCGTGTGTATTCGTGTGTGTGTATGTGTGTTCGTGTGTGTGTGTGTGTGTATTCATGTGTGTGTTTGTGTGTTCGTGTGTATGTGTGTATTCGTGTGTGTGTGTGTTCGTGTGTGTGTGTGTGTGTTCGTGTGTGTGTGTTTTTGTGTGTATGGGTGTGTGTGTTCGTGTGTGTATGGGTGTGTGTGGTCGTATGTGTGTGTTGGTGTTTGTTCGTGTGTGTATATTCGTGTGTCTTCGTGTGTTTGTGTATGTGTGTGTATGTTCGTGTGTATGTGGTAATGTGTGTCCATGTGTGTGTGTATTCGTATGCGTGTGTGTTCATGCGTGTGTGTGTGTTCATGCGTGTGTGTGTGTTCGTGGGTGTGTACGTTCGGGTGTGTGTATTCGTGTGTGTGTGTGAGTGTGTGTGTCCATGTGTATGTATGTGTTGACGTGTGTGTGTGTTCGTGTGCGTATGTGTTCGTGTGTACGCTCGTGTGTGTGTATTTGTGTGTGTGTGTGTGTGAGTGTGTGTGTCTATGTGTGTGTGTGTGAGTGCGTTTGTGTGCGTTTGTGTGTGTCATTGTGTGTGTGTGTCCATGTGTGTGTTAGTGTGTGTGTGTCCATGTGTGTGTGTATGAGTGTGTGTGTGTGTCCATGTGTGTGTGTGAGTGTGTGTGCGTCCATGTGTGTATGTGTTGGCGTGTGTGTGTGTCCTTGTGTATGTGTGTGTGTGAGTGTGTGTCCATGTGTGTGTATGTGTTGGCGTGTGTGTCCATGTATGTGTGTGTGAGTGTGTGTGTGTTTGTCCATATGTGTGTATGTGTTGCCGTGTGTGTGTGCTCGTGTGCGTGTGTGTTCGTGTGTGTTCTTGTGTACGTTCGTGTGTGTGTATTCGTATGTGTGTGTGTGAGTGTGTGTGTGATTGTGTGTGTGTGACCATATGTGTGTGTGTGTTGGCGTATGCATGTGTGCTTGTGTGTTCGTGGGTGAGTTCGTGTGTGAGTTCGTGTGTACATTCGTGTGTGTATTCGTTTGTGTGTGTGAGTGTGTATGTGAGAGAGAAAGAAAGAGAGAGAGAGAGAAAGAGAGAGAAAGAGAGAGAAAGAGAGAGAAAGAGAGAGAAAGAGAGAGAAAGAGAGAGACAGATGGGCTGAGATTTGAAAACGAATGACTGAGAATGAAAATAGACATGGAAACAAATTGTGAGAGATGATGAGAAGATGAGGTCAATGTCTTTAAAGTGCCATACAGAAAGTAGAATATTCGTATTGTTCTTCGCTGGCCTTCAAATCCCCACTAAGAAATGCTGCACTCAGCTCGTACAGCATCGGGCGGTAGGGAAAGAGCTCCCGTCTCGTGCCTATCATTTTACTAGTAAATATTGGACAAGTGTGCAACAAGTATTCGGCTGTCAGAGTTCTGGTGACACGTGCACAGTTCCTGCCATGCTGGCCAATCACAAGTTTGTAATCAAGATTGTACTGACATCTATGGTGTCTAATAGACAACCTGAACATCGTCACTTGATCTCGACATGAGTTGATGGTAAACATCAACTTGTTATGACCTGAGTGTTTGTTTACACGAATTGGAAAGAAAAAAAACTAGTGAACAAATATTGTTACAATAACGTTACGCTTCTGTGAGAGGTAAATACATTTCGAGTTCTGGCACTTAAACTCGGTTATATTAGAGCGTTTGACCATAACACTTCCTCGGCATCCAGGTGTGAAGTACTTGTATGCTCGAAAACTCAGTTAGTGCGTACAAACAAACAGCATCACGAATTATTGACGAACATTGACCTCACAATTCTTTACGTATCATTATTCCCTCTTTCATAATGTCTTCCTCCTGAGTGTATTAATAGATATACGCCAATGCGGCTGCGTAATAAAGCTTTTAGAGCTCTTGCTTCTCGCAGCAGAGATACCGGGTTCGTTTTTTGACAGCAAAGCCCTCCAATATGCGCATCTGTTAAGAGACACTTGGCTTACAGTTAGAAAGGGTAGGCAGTAATGAAGAAAAAAACGGATCACCCCAACTTCAACAAATGTTGAAATCTCGTACAACCTAGTATCTAACTTCTTCTTCTTCTTCTGCGTACGCAGTCAGACAGTAACCATTATTTTTTCGAAAAAAGCGGCGGTCATCCTGAGGCTGTCGCCACTGCCATAGAGCTTGTCTTGCAGTTCCACTGGTGATGGCCACATCTGCTCTCTCTGATCCTCGTATGTCGGGCAGTTCTGCAGCAGATGTTCAGCGGTCATTTTACCGGTACCGCACGGGCATTCGTCGGTACCACCTATCTTGAATTTGTTGAATAGGTGGTACCTCAGTCTATTGTGGCCAGTGCGAAGTCTGAAGACAACGACCTGCTCTCTTCGGTTCAACTGGTAATAGGCATCGTTTTTCGTGTAACCAGTATGTTCGGTTTCCCATTTAGTCATGTATCTGGCTTTGATAAGCCGTTTTGACTCTTCGTACGTCATACTAGTATCTGTTTGTGGTAGTAATGCACCTTCTTTTGCCAGTCTGTCTGCCTCCTCGTTGCCTTCGATGTTGCAGTGTGATGGGACCCACTGTACCACTACCCTTTTTGGTGCAGACTGCTGGCACAGTTTGCAGAGTGCTGCTCTTAAGTCATTAAGCTCAGTGTTTTTCTGGCTTTTTAGCGCTGTGACTACGGCGAGAGCATCTGTAAGCAGGACTATATGGCTTTCATTTTCTTTATGTGTCACCATTTCTTCCACTGCCGCTCTCAGTGCCTCTGCCTCCGCTCTGAAATTGCTTGTGTACTTACCAGTAGCGAATGACAGTGTTATTTGTCTGCCATTTGGTAGGTTCAGGAATGCTCCTGCCCCTCCGTTCTGTGTTAGTGTTTGTTACAGAACCGTCGGTGTATGCATGGGTCCAGTCCATGCTTGGGTAGTTTTCCGATATAAAGCTTAGGGTAGTATCTCTCCTTTCTTTTTCAGTCTGGCCGTTTTTGTATCTAACTAACCCTTCACTCACGACGGCGGTGTATGGGGCTAGCAACTTCATCATAAAAAAGTTATGCTTATGAAACACCCAATGCAAATTCTCGGATACAGGCACCCCGAAAGGTGACGGGGATAGCTGTAGTTGTTACCCTATGCTTCACTTGGAGCAAATAATCAAGACTTGTTGTTCTATTTAGTTATTCAACTGTTGATCTATTCTTAATATGTGCTTGACTTTTGATTTGAACTTGTTCTAATGAATAATAGGACTGTTGGTTGATCCATTCTTATTCTGTGCTTGACTTTTTATTTGATCTTGTCTTAACAAATAATCTGACTGTTGAGTCATTCGTATTCTGTGATTTACTTTTGATTTGATCTTGTTCTAACGAATAATCTGTTGATCTATTTTAGCCTTGTGTAATCGGTTAGATTATATATCCATCATATTTCTGTATTCCTACCATTGCATCTCCCATATCCATCATTATTTCCATCTTCCTACAATCGAATCTCGTATATCCATCATATTTCAGTATTCCTACCATTGAGTCTCGTATATCCATCATATTTCAGTATTCTTACCATTGAATCTCGTATATCCATTATATTTCCATCTTCCTACCATTGGATCTCGCATATTCATCATATTTCTATTTTTCTACCATTGAATCTCGCATATCCATCATATTTCCATCTTCCTACCATTGGATCTCGCATATTCATCATATTTCTATTTTTCTACCATTGAATCTCGCATATCCATCATATTTCCATCTTCCTACCATTAAATCTCGCATATCCATCATATTTCCATCTTGCTAGCGCCATCCTAACGATCCACATTCATACTCGCTGCCTCAACAATTCAATTATGGAACTTCCTTCCTAGATAACGTCACACTATCTTATTTGTCTATTTATAGACAACTTCTAGGTCCCTGACGGTCATCGCTGACTTCGACCTTTCTGTTAGTTACACTACAGTGAAAGCTAGAGGTTATCAAGTTGTAGACACGGCTGTATGGGATGAAATGTATACAGGGCAGGCTCTAGCATTTTGCCACATTGACATCCGCGTATGGGGCAAACATTAAATTGAAATTTGAGGAGGCAAATATTTATGAATGTTTCCTTTTTCCATTTTCTAAAAAAATGTTGCAACACACGCACACAACCACTCTCACACACACACACACACACACACACACACACACACACACACACACAACACACACACACACACACACACACACACGCGCGCGCGCGCACGCGCGCGCGCACGCACGCGCGAATGCGCACTCGCACGCGCAAGGGGCAGTCATTAGGCACATATTAATACGGTTTTAAAAATAAAATTGTGAACTAGCATTTTTGTCTTATTTTTTTACATAGTCCTCGTGACAGGCAGCACACTTGGTCCATGTGTCCACTAGTTTGCTATTGTCGGCACAGTCCCTTGACAGGCAGCACACTTGGTCCCCATGTCCACTAGCTTGTGGATGTCATCTTGGACAAAGCCACAAAGTATGACCTTAATCAACTTATCACTGCCACCATTACTTCGAGGTCATCTGCAAATCTCTGACCCCGCAAAGGTTCTTTCAAGGCTGCAAACAAGTGAACGCCCAATGGCAACAGGCCAGGACTACATGCTGGATGTTTTAAGATCTCAAGTTTCAGAGCACGAACTGTATTCACTGTATGCGCCACCGTATGTAGGCGGGCGTCGTCGTGCGGCAGAAACACTGCATGGGAGAGAAGTCCCCGACGTTTCGATCGTATCGGAGATTTCAACCTGTTTAATAGCATGTCACTGTATCGAGCACTAGAAAACATTTCACCCCTTTCGTGGAAATGCACAAATATAGGGCCATTCCAAGAGATCGTCGTCATGACTTTCCCATTACTGTGTTTTTATTTTTTCACAGCCGGTGACGAGTGATTCCATTGCATCGACTGTCCCTTACTCTCTGGTTGGTAATGATGCATCTCGTCTACAACTGCCCCTTACTCTCTGGTTGGTAATGATGCATCTCGTCTACAACTGCCCCTTACTCTCTGGTTGGTAATGATGCATCTCGTCTACAACTGCCCCTTACTCTCTGGTTGGTAATGATGCATCTCGTCTACAACTGCCCCTTACTCTCTGGTTCGTAATGATGCATCTCGTCTACAACTGCCCCTTACTCTCTGGTTCGTAATGATGCATCTCGTCTACAACTGTCCCTTACTCTCTGGTTCGTAATGATGCATCTCGTCTACAACTGCCCCTTACTCTCTGGTTGGTAATGATGCATCTCGTCTACAACTGTCCCTTACTCTCTGGTTCGTAATGATGCATCTCGTCTACAACTGTCCCTTACTCTCTGGTTGGTAATGATGCATTTCGTCTACAACTGTCCCTTACTCTCTGATTGGTAACGGTGCACACACGATTCGTCACCTGTCACAACTTGATGGAGGAACAAAAATCACACTCACGACCATGACAACTCAAATGCTCCTGACAAATCGTCTGTCGTGCGAGCTTGTGATCAACTGACAGCTACATTGGCACCCATCTGCCACACACTTCCCTATAACTGAAGTCATCATGGAGAACGCCCTGACTCATGTTGAAATCCATGGCTGTATCTTCAGTAGTTAGTCGCCTTTTGCCACGCACTAGCTGGTCGATCTTATGTATGAGTTGCCCCGCTTGTCGGTCGCCTACGCCTCGGTTAATCAATGCCGTTTTGGCTTCCGTTTTGAAATCTTTCACACACTTTTCTCTGACTGAAACAACTATCTTTACACTAAACCTTCATTCTTGTGTAGGTTTAAGAAGATTTAATACATTCTGACTACAAAATAATTCATAACGCCTCGTTGTTCTGTCAATGTGCAAGTCGACAAGGGAGTAGCCCTGTTGTACGCTATATTGCGCATGCGCATACTGCTCCATGGTCACATTGTGTCTCCTTAAATATTATTTTCCCTCCTGCATACTCTTTCCACACATTAAAATAAAATTGCTATTAATTAATGACCGCCCTTCGTGTATATAAATACAAATGTTTCATATATAATTTTTAAAGTAACGTATTCACTGGGATTGCTTTACTTAAATGAATATATGTAATAAGAATAACTGATTTGGCCCCTATGTGAATATAAACTGAACTTAGCCTAAAATAATTTGATGTCAAAATAGGGAAATGATAAGGCTTGTTAGAAAGAGATTGATGTGCATCAAACTGAAACTGTTCTTGAACTTCCATTTGCACATTATAATGTGGGATATAAAAGAAACGCCGAGGCTATCGCTAGGCTATTTCGATAGCGAAGGCCACAACACACATTTCACACACTAGACACTCTTCCAGTACTCGAGTTACCAGGCTAGCTAACTCTCAAGGATCGTGTAACAGCACGAAAGCAGTCTAACGTTTCCACTTATGGTTTAACGTTTCCACTTATGGCTTAACGTTTCCACTTATGGCTTAACGTTTTGAGTACCAAACATTGCCAGGCTAGCTAACTCTCAAGGATCGTGTAACAGCACGAAAGCAGTCTAACGTTTCCACTTATGGCTTAACGTTTCCACTTATGGCTTAACGTTTTGAGTACCAAACATTGCACATTACAAGGGTAAATAACATGGGTTTTCCATCTTGCCCCTGGCACTTACCTGTACAGATGCATGAAGCAGACCAATGGGATTGTTGTACCGCTAAGGAGAGTTGGAAAAGTAGCGGTGTGCAGGATCTGATGATTCCTTGGGACAACCAAGAACTTAGATCTGCGCTTATTATCGCTATAATGACTGTCAGAGAATGCACAGTATGGACCCCTTGCCTGTTCTGTGAACCTAAATCCAGTTGGGACTTTTAATCGCATGCCAAGACAGAATGGGATGACTGTAACGTGAGGCAAAGATCGTGATTCTAAGTCAGCAAGTTGCAGAATTTTAGGAAAACCACACAAAAAACATCAAAATTCGGGATGCTTAAGAAATGTGACACTGTATTGATGGTTTACTTTCTTGATAGCGAATTGTGATCTCTGTAGCCTCTTTCAGTCATGACTGATATAATAGCCCATTTCATTCATGACTGATATAATAGCCCGTTTCAATCCTGACTGATATAATAGCCCCTTTCAGCCATGCCTGATCTAATAGCCCCTTTCAGCCGTGACTGATATACTAGTCCCTTTCAGCCGTGACTGAGTATAAGATGATGTGACATCGGAGTGGTATCTCTATTGAATTACGGTTTTTTTTTCTCATTTCCGCGTAGTCGTTTCCCTTCTCCGTGATGCAAAAGCTTCTTTTCACCCAGATGAGGTGGCCGAGTCGTCTGCGGGGTCTTTATGTATGACAAGGACAAGAATAGCACCATTGCCTCACAGAGAGCGTGTCGTAAGAGGCGACTAGCTGTGTGACATGGCATAACACCGGTGGTTTGTTTAGAGCAGCATAGATGGTGCCTTACAGGCTACGAGTCTACTTTGCTCCAGTGTTTGAGTCTATTAAGATGGACTCGTACATCGATTAACCACCCAATGCAACGGAGTATTAAGCTGCTCAAGCCTAACCCGCTAAGCAGGAAATCTTTCTCTCTGCTTTAACCAGCTCATACCAAAACGGATACCTGCACAGGGGCATCCGCCACTGTAGTAGTACAGGTCGACTAAGAACTACGAACTAAGAATGAGGTGGCACTACAAACTACATCTACGCTAGGATTTGTCTGAGCCTTCGACATTCTAGGATGTCAGAATCATGTCTAGCGTCTTTATGTCACGTTTGCATACATCTTTGAACACAGCTGGAGTTTGCCGACTCTTTGTTTTTTTAGTTTTATTTTTTGCCATCCACCAACTGGCTATAAAGGATTTATTTTTGAGTGCGAACATCGTCCATGCTGACAGTGTACGGCAGAGGAGACAGTGGCTGGCAGAGTGGTCAGTGGTTGGCATAGTGGTCAGTGGTTGGCAGTGTGGTCAGTGGTTGGCAGAGCAGCGGTTGGCAGAGTGGTCAGTGGTTGGCAGAGTGGTCAGCGGCTGGCAGAGTGGTCAGTGGTTGGCAGCGGGGACAGTGGTTGACAGAGTGGGCAGTGGTTGGCATAGTGGTCAGTGGTTGGCAGAGTGGTCAGTGGTTGGCAGAGTGGTCAGTGGTTGGCAGAGTGGTCAGTGGTTGGCAGAGTGGTCAGTGGTTCGCAGCGGGAGCAGTGGTTGGCAGAGTAGTCAGTGTATGGCATCGGGGACAGTGGTTGGCAGAGTGGTCAGTGACTGTCAGAAAGATCAGTGGTTGACAGAACGATCAGTGGTAGACAGATCGGTCACTGACTATTAAAAAGGTCAGTGACCATCGAGTCTGGTGGTATCTTCAAGGACAGCAACAAACTTGCTCCACTTCGCTCGGTCTGAAGCCATCTCTAGCACTATTCCACAGCTCTGATCCACGACAGTCTTGCGAGCTTAGTGCTAAGGATGTCCGTCACACGGTAAGTATAGTAAGTAGCATATCCTTTACATAACGTCGCTTCTAACAACTGTCAACCAATGTGTCTGTTATAAGTTTCTTGGCAGGTGTGCAGTACGGCTGGTTGTCATTGCGTTCCATACGCAGATGAACGATCACACCGAGAGAAAAAAAACTCCGTATTTGTCAATCTGTATACGGCGGGATTGGAACCCGGTAGGTTTGAATTGTGAAACGGACGTTTCGCACCAAGAAATGAGTGTAAATGTCGCTGTTTCTGTAAAGAATTTTTTTTTTCCAGACAGGGATGTCGGCCATCTTCCAAAACATCAAAGCATGGAGGATAGGGAGGATATTCATAATCTGTCCCCTTACCAGCGATCTCTCTTACCCCTTTTTATGGCACCACCCACATTGTGGGGAATGTGAAAAGGATTAGTGGGCCATATGTTACCCGTGGACCATAAGTTTGAGACCCTTGGTGTATAATATCCGTACTTCTCCTTCGCAGGTGATTGAACGATGCCCACCGCAGACCACAAGTAATGGAACATGATGAGAGCGCTGAATGCTTTGATACAATCACATGCCAGAGTGGGCAATTCGGCTTTTTCCAGAAAAGACTCTTCCTAATCAACACCCTCATACAGGTAGGCACCAATTTGCACCAACCACAGGGATCTTCTTCGCTCTTATCACTTTGGGGTGCATAGGTCATCTACTAACCCTCTCCAAATGTATCGGACGTACTATTTTCTTCAGTTCATTTTGGCGCCGCTTTGTATTTCTTGCTTGGTCTTTAGGTCTCTTCTCCGCGTGTTCTTTAGCCTTCCTCTGCCTTTTTTTCCATGTGTATTCCAAGACTAAATTGCCTGGTCATACTGCCTTTGGTTGTGTGGTCTATTCAGCACCATCTTCTTAAGATTTCTTGGCCCATTTGTCTCTGTCCTGTTCAATTCCATAGGCTTTTGTTTGAAACACTATCGACGGACCAGAATCTTTTGTAGGCATTTGTTTATAAAGCAATGTAATATCTTAATATTGAGTTCGGACATCCGCTATGTTGCGGCTACATATAGAAGAACCGATTTCACATTGAAGGTGAAGGGCCTTAGTTTGATATGCATTGTAATCTTGTCAGAGTTCCCTGTGGTTTTCAACATGGTAAATTCAACTCTAGCCTTTTTTATCCTGGCTTTTACATCCTGATATGCACTGCCTGTCCTGTTTATAATGATTCCTAGGTATGTGAAGCTCTCTGTCTCATCCAATCGTGCCCCCTCAGTTTAATAACATTTGTGTTACCGGCTACATTTAATTTTAGAAGTTGTATAATTTCTTCGGTTGATCTTTGTAGCTGCAATTCCTGAACACAGAGACATATGTTACAAATGACACGATAAGTGGATAGAAGGCCATAAAAAGGCACAATATAAACACTGGATATGATGACAGCGTATTTTTAACAGCAGGAGAAATGGAGACATTCAACTACTACCAAAGATAGTCATCCCAAGTAACATTAACAACACCAAAACAAATAGATAATGGAATCGATGGTTACTGGAGTAAGCAAACCTACAAATAAAGGAAAGACAACATATGGAGCAGAATATTGAAATGGAAAGATCGCTCGTAGAACCGACTAGAGTGCTCTGATTACGTCCGTTTGTGCTAGATCCCTTCTATTTCTGAAAGTGCCGACGATCAAGCACGAATGTGGTGACTTCCGCAGCGGCTCTGACTTCGTCAGGTACCCATTTACTAATTGGGTCGACTAGAAGATACGCGAAACGATCATACCATGAAAAATTGCATGACATACCCAGTCTGTGAAAAAGGAGTCCGACTTGATGTTGACCTGGTACGTTAGGATTGTAACCAGAGCCTGACTTGATCTAGATCTGGTACAGTAGGATTGTAACCAGAGCCTGCCTTGATCTAGACCTGGTACGATAGGATTGTAAACAAAGCCTGACATGATCTAGACCTGGTACGTTAGGATTGTAACCAGAGCCCGACTGGATCTAGACCTGGTACCCAATGATTGTAACTAGAGCCTGACTCGATCTAGACCTGGCACGTTAGGATTGTAAACAGAGCCGGAATGGATGTAGACCAGGCACGGTAGGATTATAAACCAAGCTCACATACCCTGGAGAAGTAAAAACACTGGAAAAAAAGTAAACTTGAAACAAACCAGCGTTTGTCTGTGGAGATTGTGTATATAATTACGACAAATGGCATTAAGAGCGCCTACAATCGTATATAACAGACGCATACTACTTCCCACAAATACCAGCCCAAGAGACAAATGACACAAAACGCGTCTACAGTTTTATACAACAGTCACATACTATTCACAAATAAAGCTCCAAAAAAATAAATGAATCACAAAGAGAGTCGAGAGTCTTCCACGAAAAAGACATATTCATAAATAACAGACCATGAGACAAATCACAAAGAAAGTCTAGAGTCTTACACGACAAACACATACTCATAAATAACAGACCAAGAGACAAATCACAGAGTCTAGAGTCTTACACGGCAAACACATACTCATAAATAAGAGACCAAGAGACAAATCACAAAGAGCGTCTAGAGTCTTACAACCCTTAAAGGCCATGATCTTGTAACTAGTTTTGCCGGGATTATTTTCCTATGAAAGCAGTCTCTTCATAAAACGTGACATTTCAAAATTATTTCACAAGGAAGACAAACATGTTATAAATCAAATTAAAGGAAAATGAATGTGCAGTAAGAATATAATGGTCTTGTAGAATTTCATAAAATGTTACAAGTAATTATTAATAATTGTATCGTCTTTTTTGTGTGTTATAAAAAATATTTTCCACACACAAATGTCACCAATCCATGAATATCCACTGGATCGTAATGCAGATTGGTCTAGTTTGCTTAACAGAATAACAGTAATCCACATATGAATAATATCTACAAGAAATAATATTCTGTAGCAGTCAAATGGAGTTGATGTGTCAGTGAGTTGCAGGTCTCCATTCACTGCACATGGTCGACCTCATTGTGGAAGCAATCTGAATGAGTTCTGGGTCTCAGTCAATCAGTGGTGACGGAATTTGGTAATGAAACCCATTTGCTATCATGTTCTCTAGAATTTGCTTTATAAATATTGCATCTTCGTGTTTTTGTTGATAGTGCAGTTTTTGCCTTTTAGCAGCAAAAGTTCCTAGCTATGACAACGCCCTCTCATCTTCAGCATCAGAGTCAGTAGGTGGAGTAGGTTGGGCAGTATTATATTCTATGTCTGACTCCGATTCAACATCAGAAAAATGTGAAACCCTCGTCACTAAATTCATCTAAAGTACACAACTGCCCAACCTTTTCTACAGATAAAAACAACCTACTATTAGACAATCTTGTGGTGCTACATTCGCTACCCACTTTTGTGATAAACATTTAAAAAATTTGGCTGACAACGCATGTCGCTGTTTTCATAACATGAAACGTAAATATAATAGTTACGTCCCTTACCTTGTAATGTCAATTAAAATCTAGAAACACTGAAAAAAAAAACGAAATTAATTTCGTTCAATGTGCTGTTAACGATATGCCAGTTTTTTTTAGCAACAAGCGGACGTCAGGAAGAACGCCGACAGCGTTCTTCTGGCCTATAAGAGACGACAAACATATTCTCACAAATAACAGACCAAGAGACAAAACACAAAGTGCGTCTAGAGTCTTATACGACAAACACATACTCACAAATATCAGATCACGTTAAAATATTCAGACTGCAATTGGACCAGTCAAGACCCAGACACCATCTGTTCGACAAATTTAACATTGGATAATTGGACATGTTCTAGTGACCGGGAGAACAGAGAGCAGAACATGTTTTAGTGAGGGGAGAACAGACAGAGAGTAGAACATGTTCTCATGTGGGGGTAGCAGCGACAGAGAATAGAATATGTTGTAGTGTGGGGGGTAGAACAGACAGAGAGTAGAGCATGCTCTCGTTCGGGAGGGGGGGGGGGGTAGAACAGACAGAGAGTAGAACATGTTCTCATGTGGGGGGGGGGGGATAGAACAGACAGAGAGTAGGGCATGTTTTCGTGGGGGGTGGGGGTAGGACAGACAGAGAGTAGAACATGTTCTCGTGTGGGGGGTAGCAGCGACAGAGAATAGAACATGTTGTAGTGTGGGGGTAGAACAGACAGAGAGTATAGAATGTTGTAGTGTGGGTGGTAGAACAGAGAGAGAGTAGAACATGTTCTCGTGTGGGGGTAGAACAGAAAGAGAAAGAGTAGAACATGTTGTCGAGTGGGGATAGAACAGAGAGAGAGAGAGAGAGACAGAGATTAGAACATGTTGTCGAGTGGGGGTAGAACAGACATAGAGTAGAACATCTTCTTGTGTGGGGGTAGAACAGACATAGAGTAGAAAATGCTCTCCAGGTCTTTTGACTACAGGAGAAAAAGAGCAAAGGTACCGAATACCTCCTCTCTAACTCACTCGGAATATACTATATCGTCCTAGGGCACGCCTCTGACACACGTTATCCTGAGCGTCAGGCCTGCAGGTATGATGTATCCAAGGAAGCCAACGATATTCTGTATGTGTCCTGATCTTTTATAGTGATTTAATCAATGCAGCAATATGTTGTTGGTTAGTTCATCCCGTTATCGCACAGGTGGGCGGCTCCTTGGACGTGTACAGGAAAAGGGCCACCAGAACTTTGTACCAAGTCTCCATCTTTTATCAAACATGCGTTCTACGTCTCCATCTGTTATCAAACATGCGTTCTACGTCTCCATCTGTTATCAAACATGCGTTCTACGTCTCCATCTGTTATCAAACATGCGTTCTGCGTCTCAATCTGTTATCAAACATGCGTTCTGCGTCTCAATCTGTTATCAAACATGCGTTCTGCGTCTCAATCTGTTATCAAACATGCGTTCTACGTCTCCATCTGTTATCAAACATGCGTTCTACGTCTCCATCTGTTATCAAACATGCGTTCTGCGTCTCAATCTGTTATCAAACATGCCTTCTACATGCCCAGCCCAACGATGTTTGTAGGATATCGGTATTTCCAAGACGTCTTGAAACAAAGGCTATCTATATGTACAGCCGTCACGTTTATCGGAGAATATATGTAATTATTGGAGATCGAAGGACAAGAAAGACAAGCGATGGACTATAAAGTGTTAATATTGTCGTATCCTGGGATGAAAGAAACCAAACCCTCCACTACAATTAGTAAAACAACAAAATATGAGAAATGAAATGAAAAAGACTTTTGGCAGTCTTCATTAACCTCCAGAAACAATCCCATTTCACGAAACCCGACATGTCAGTTACAAGACACAGTTAATATCTACATTCAACATCATTGAGGTCACAAGGAGGTTTCAGTCTTTGACAGAGTCTGCGAATAATGTTTGATCTTACCCGACAATTTAGGAGCAGGACATTAGAATGCTAAGATGTCAATAAATAATGATTAACGCCACAGATTGTCGAGAAATGTCGATTGTAAACGATTACTGAACGCAGATTATCTAAAAATCGCGATTGTTAGGGATTCATGACGCATCGTGTCGACTAATGACGATTGTGTCAGAATAAGACGAATCACGCGGAAGAATCACACTTTTAACCGATTAGGGACGTACCCTGCCGAAGTAGTCCGATAATGCGCAATTGATTCGTCAGATTGTTCGGAAATAATTATTAATTATAGCTAAATGGAATGTATGAATATTTTTGGCATTTCTTTGTAGTTTTGAAAATACCAGCGAACCAGCGCTGTATCGTTTGGTAAAATAAAACCTGCAAGAACCTTCTACGCAGCACGAATGATGTGACCATGGTATGTAAGAGAAACACAAAATTTGATGTTTTATTGACTAATAAATTCGGCACACTTGGAATGTGACTAGCAATTGTAATATGGAACAACACATTGCCACATGGAAAAACATGTTGTAATCTTCAACATAAAAGTGTATTATAATGGCAGCTTTAATCTACAAAATATTTAAACTCGATTATAGGAGACTCAAAGCTACAAGAACTAGCGAGCAAAATAAAACCCCCCAAAATCGCATTAAATAAGTAAAATGGCAGACATTATAAACATGTCCTCGCCCCTTATTTTTAAACACACGTGAAACACTATCAATACTGTTTGTTTTCATTACAAGTGTCCGTCTAGAGAATTTATAGGTCTGGGGAATAAAGGTCATTACTTAATGCACTAGTCACGTTATGTTTAAGTTCGATATAAAAAGCCTCTGCTATACTGGAGTTTTGAACCTTTGTCTGGAGACCGATGTCAAACCGCTAAAATCAGATATTGGTGAAGGCCGAATGACCGCGAGCCAAACACAAAACGGCACGACCAGGTCTTATTTAATGCTGTGTTTGGTAGTTGTTTTCTGTCCCTAGCGAAATCACTTTGGTATTAACATTAGTGTCATTTTGTTTGTGTTCTGGTGCGGTCACAGAGCCATTACCAATTTATAGTCTGTACCCACTTGTGACCTTCTGTACGCTGCAGCGTCCATTGATGTTTATCTGTCCAGCATTTCACATGTTCCCAAACTAAAGTTATTTGTTAAAACATGTATCTTGCAGTTCTAGTTTCTGTCTGGATATTTTTTAATGACGACACCATTAAAAACTCATGCAAGTATGTTCTTAGTTTGTCTTGAACAACATGTCTGCTAGGACAACGTGGTTAGATGCTGTGCTTCACAATAAGTATCCATATTGACGGGGAGATTACCTTTGGTGGTCTATTAGACTAAATTCTTGGTAGAAGGATGGTACCGCTATTGTCCTCCTAACATTGGCTTTAGCTGTTCCCATGTCTGACACGATAGTTACGGTACAATAGTTTCTCCACATCGAAAAATTGGCTGCAATGTACCTTCAATGTCCTCTGTTGCTTTTATCCTTTATCATGATGCAATCTGCCAAACCTTTCCATGTCCGTCTTTTCATCCTATCCTTCCACTTGTAGCGGGTTTGACCATCACTTTCTTTTCCGGTATTGTTTAACTAGGTTTATATCTTTTTGATGATATCAGAATATCAGAGACGCGTTTTTCAAGTAAAAGGCCATCTGAGCATTCACATATACTTAGCTCACTTCACGTATTCACGCGAATCTGTACATTCCCACATAATCAGAATACACATCGTTCACAAAGTGTCCTGCACATTCAACACACATTCAAATCTCTTACTGTTTACAGGGTGTCCATCCTAAACACTTAATGAGCGCGACTGGTCAACTCGAAAAATAATGGTTTAGTCAACCTGCAAACTCACTCTCAGCCTTCCTGACAGCCCCTCAGCTTTCCTCCCAGCCAGTCTGCTGACTTTTATTCTGCAGAGTATTTTATAGCCTCAATCAACAACATGGCTGTCCAATGGTCTTCTGTTGGCTGTCTGACCTAGCCATCACTCTAATTAGGAACTACCCCTAACTAAATGTCATTGGTAGACTATCCACGAGTCCCTGCCACTGTAAATATCGTAGCCTGTCGTCGTAGCATCAGACTGTCACCAACCTCCATGCGCGTCAATTCTGAAAACCCCTCGTTTCCTTTGTCGACCTAGTGTCGAAACGGTGATTGACCTTGGCGTGACCTGCGTTCGTCCAACGCATCCAGGCAACCATTTGTTCTTAGAGTAGCCAGCCCAATCTTCCCTGCCCTAAACGCCCATGCTCCAGCTGGAACTGTCACAGCAAGAAGTTTCCAACACGAAGCTCATATCAATACAAATTAATGATAGTTAACACGACTCGCACATGTCTGGAACTTCCTTATGTGGTGACTCAAGATATTACCAGTTCACTATACCCCACCGATGCTCTACTCATCCTAAAATATTATCCTTTCAAAGTAAACCCACGATGGACGTACGACTGATTTCACACACCACTGCAAACCCACGATGGATGTACGACTGATTTCACACACCACTGCAAACCCACGATGGATGTACGACTGATTTCACACACCACTGCAAACCCACGATGGACGTACGACTGATTTCACACACCACTGCAAACCCACGATGGACGTACGACTGATTTCACACACCACTGCAAACCCACGATGGACGTACCACTGATTTCACACACCACTGCAAACCCACGATGGATGTACGACTGATTTCACACACCACTGCAAACCCACGATGGACGTACGACTGATTTCACACACCACTGCAAACCCACGATGGATGTACGACTGATTTCACACACCACTGCAAACTCACGATGGATGTACGACTGATTTCACACACCACTGCAAACCCACGATGGATGTACGACTGATTTCACACACCACTGCAAACTCACGATGGACGTACGACTGATTTCACACACCACTGCAAACCCACGATGGATGTATGACTGATTTCATAAATCATTGCAATTATTGTAAAGTTGAGCGACCTAGCTGATTTTGTTCACTATGTCATTTCCGTATACGATGTTTCAGTTGATGAATAACTGCCATCTTTACAACCTGACAAGCAACCCCAATAGAATCGAATATAGTTACTAAAAAAATGCTTGCTGAAGTTGGATGTGTTGGACCGAAAGGTGCAAATATCGCAGCCAAGCTGTAAACTACGACACAACGCATTCCGTTCTCTGGACTGCATTCTGCTACTTAAGCCCTTTCAGTGTTTGGTAGTGGGAGATTGAGAACGAGCGAAGAAGAAGAAGAAGAAGAATATAATGCCGAACTTCAAGATTACATTAAATTACACTTTCAAAATACAATACACACCGACACATTAGCAACACGAAATGACACGAACACCAAATGCTCACTACCTTAAAGAACCGCGAGCACAAGAAAAAAGGGCATATGTTGGTTTTGTGCATGTATGCCTTCCAGTAACTGAGCAACTTTCTTTCATTATTACGTCCCCTGATACTGCCATTATTTGCAAAAATTTGGTTTAGCTCAAGTGCCATCTCCCCGGAAAAGCTCGGCTGCAATGGTTCTTCAACGTACTTGATCTCTCGCCGCGGTGTGCAATCTGCGTCATTTCTCCAGGCTTTACAATAATACAACATGGTCATTTCAGCAAATGGGAGTAGTAAAAAATAATAAGTTCACAAAGTCAATAACATGAAATTGACTGTTTCGAGAAATAAAGTAATAGGATGACCTGATAAACAGGATAGGAAAGTGAAGGTCACTGAAGTATCAATTTGCTCCAAGTACATTGTTGGACAATGAATTGGTCGTCAATCTCTCTCGACGTGACAGTTGTTGGTGATGATTCATCTACTGACCATTTCTCATTGAGAATACGTCAGTTTATTTCCCCCTTTTTGAGAATCTCTAGTCGATGCATCTATCAATTGGTACCTGAATTAATGTTGGAGAAGACAGGACATTAAGGAAAGAATCTGTACGCACCACCTAAAGTCAACAACACTTCATCTCAGATAGCAGTGTCTGTTATCAAGCTAAAGAAGAGGAATTAAAGAACTCTTGTACGTCTCTTCACGTGCCATGATGAGCATACTGCAGCCGGTCTACTTGCTATAGACGTGCACTGATACACTTCATTAGCTCCGGCAGTCATCGTCACGGCTGCTGGTCTATATAGGTGTGCACTGATGCACTTCATTAGCTCCGGCAGTCATCGTCACAGCTGCTGGTCTATATAGGTGTGCACTGATACACTTCATTAGCTCCGGCAGTAATCGTCACCGCTGCTGGTCTATATAGGTGTGCACTGATACACTTCATTAGCTCCGGCAGTAATCGTCACCGCTGCTGGTCTATATAGGTGTGCACTGATACACCTCATTAGCTCCGGCAGTCATCGTCACGGCTGCTGGTCTATATAGGTGTGCACTGATACACTTCATTAGCTCCGGCAGTCATCGTCACAGCTGCTGGTCTATATAGGTGTGCACTGATACACTTCATTAGCTCCGGCAGTCATCGTCACCGCTGCTGGTCTATATAGGTGTGCACTGATACACTTCATTAGCTCCGGCAGTCATCGTCACCGCTGCTGGTCTATATAGGTGTGCACTGATACACTTCATTAGCTCCGGCAGTCATCGTCACGCCTGCTGGTCTATATAGGTGTGCACTGATACACTTCATTAGATCCGGCAATCTTAGTTATTACTGCTTCGTTTTAGTGACATCGATTCGCCATTACGTACCAGTACAGCTGTCTCATTTACAAGAACCATGTTCTCTAGCTTTTGCGGTGACGGTTTGTATAACAAAGATGTTACATCAATGCCGTTTCTAAAAAAACGTCTACAGAGATGCCGTTAATAACAGGTAGACCATCTTTTTGTTTAAAATGTTCAACTAGACGCTTAGAAACATGTCAACTCTGCACCAGAACAGATAGCGTCGAACACGGTAACATATGAGAACCCTTATTGTAGTTATTATCTATTTTGTTCTGACGTGGAGTGATCAGACGGTGGAGTGATCAGATGGTGGAGTGATCAGACGTCCTCTTCCGTGTTTACCTTCGCTAACTATAAGCCAGGTTCCCATTTACAGATGATAAACTTGAGCGTGGTGACGACTAAGATTCAATCCTCGTCCATTTGCTTTGAGGGGCAAAAGTTCTTATATCTCAGATAAGTGCGTGCTAAGACTTATGAAAGCGCACGAAGAAGTATCACTACTCGAACTGGGTTCCCGGATGAGAATAGCACCACCTTTACCTTCCAATCAAAGGGTAAAAGACAACTACAGAAGGTTGTTCATGGGGCTAGTTAGCTGATCATGCGTAACCATAGCTATTGCACGTGAATTGGTTATACCCATTAGTTCATGTATTATCATTTCTTGTTTGGCCTACTCTAGCCTAAATGGCATGTCGTGTGTTACACGTTCCTAACCACTCTGGCGAATATGGCTACCGTCTTGGGTCGGAGAATAGAACTGTGATAGCCCAGTGGTTAGTGCACTGCCTGCCCAACCGGTTTAACTAGCCTAGGTTTAACTCCGAAGTAGTTCGGCATATTTTTTTCAATCGCAAAATGAACAGCTGTCGATCAAGCGTGATGTTGACCACATATTCTCATAAATTTGGGCCAAATATCAGATCCCAATATACCACACGTCATGCAAACGGGACCATTGTTTTGCTTACCCCTTCTGACGTCAGCATTACCTGGCATATATATATATATATATATATATATATATATATATATATATATATATATATATGTATATATATATATATATATATATTGTATTGACACCGTATATCTCTAAGCCAGTACCTGCAGATGTTTGTATTCACACGATTGGGGACTGAACCAGTACATGTAGATGTTTGTATTCACACGGTATATCTCTGAACCAGTACATGTAGATGTTTGTATCGACACGGCAGATCTCTGAACCAGCACCTGTAAATGTTTGTATCGACACGGCAGATCTCTGAGCCAGCATCTGTAAATGTTTATATCGACACGGCAGATCTCTGAGCAAGTACCTGTAAATGTCTGTATCGACAAAACCACCGTTGTAAATGCTCCGATGCAGGATTTCTATGAGATGGATTCCTGAGAGATGGATTCATGAGAGATGGATTCCTATGAGATGTATTGCTGTGAGATTTATTCCAGCAAGATGGATTCCTGCAAGATGGATTCCTGGGATATTGATTCCTTGGAGATGGATTCCTGTGAGATGGATTACTGGGAGATTGATTCCTGGCAGATGGATTCCTGTGAGATTGATTCATGTAAGCTGGTGCAGTGCTGATACTGTCATAGATTATATAACATTGACAACCACAGTCTCAATGCGTGTCTTCTTCTTCTTTTGCGTACGCAGTCAGACAGTAACCATTATCTTTTCGAAAAAAGCGGCGGTCATCCTGAGGCTGTCGCCACTGCCATAGAGCTTGTCTTGCAGTTCCACTGGTGATGGCCATATCTGCTCTCTCTGATCCTCGTATGTCGGGCAGTTCTGCTGCAGATGTTCAGTGGTCATTTTACCAGTACCGCACAGGCATTCGTCGGTACACCCTATCTTCATTTTGTTGAATAGGTGGTACCTCAGTCTATTGTGGCCAGTGCGAAGTCTTAAGACAACGACCTGCTCTCTTCGGTTCAACTGGTAATAGGCATCGTTTTTGGTGTAACCAGTATGTTCGGTTTCCCATTTGGTCATGTATCTGGCTTTGATAAGCCGTTTTGACTCTTCGTACGTCATAGTAGTATCTGTTTGTGGTAGTCTTGCACCTTCTTTTGCCAGTCTGTCTGCCTCCTCGTTGCCTTGGATATTGCAGTGGGATGGGACCCACTGTACCACTACCCTTTTTGGTGCGGACTGCTGGTACAGTTTGCAGAGTGCTGCTCTTAAGTCATTAAGCTCAGTGTTTTTCTGGCTTTTTAGCGCTGTGACTACGGCGAGAGCATCTGTAAGCAGGACTATATGGCTTTCATTTTCACTGTGTGTCACCATTTCTTCCACTGCCGCCCTCAGTGCCTCTGCCTCCGCTCTGAAATTGCTTGTGTACTTACCAGTAGCGAATGACAGTGTTATTTTTCTGCCATTTGGTAGGTTCAGGAATGCTCCTGCCCCTCCGTTTTGTGTTGTGTTTGTTACAGAACCGTCGGTGTATGCATGGGTCCAGTCCATGCTTGGGTAGCTTTTCGTTATGAAGCTTAGGGTAGTATCTCTCCTTTCTTTTTCAGTCTGGCAGTTTTTGTTTCCAATACCTGGAATCTTTTCTACCACCTCTGGAAATATATCCTGCCTCCAGGTAGGTTTTCGTACAGTAGTGATGGGTTTTGGTGTTTTTAGTGCGTTTATGGGGTCTTCGTGCATCTTTGCTTTGGCTATTTCTGCAAAGTTTCTCCGCTTTAGTTTTCCATTTCCCAAATTGTTTAGTCTCTGGTGCATTGGATGGTCGGTCAGTCTTCGGAGCTTCTCTGACTGGAGCTGGGCTCTGCAGTCTCTTCTATCGGTCATGGATTGCAGTTTTGTAATCTTTTCAAGTTCTACAATTGGCGTTGACTTCATGCCACCTGTTTTAATTCTCATGGCTTGGTTTTGAAGTTTGCTAACTTTATCGAAGTTCGCCTTCGCTGCTGTTGTCCATGCCGCAATGCCATACTCGAGAACTGGTCTCACTCTTCCAGTGTACAGTTTCTTTAGTATGCCTTCGTCTTCTCCCCAGCTTGTGCCAGCAAGTTTCCTCATGATTGCCATTCTTTCTCTGGCTTTCATTCGGTTTCTCTCAATCTGACCTTTCCATGTCATGCGCCGATCAAATGTGACTCCCAGATAGGTTGGGTTGTCGTTTGGCTGCAGGAATTTGCCATTTAAACTTAATTTGGTACTTTGGGGTTTTAATGAGAGCGAGAATATTGTGCATGTGGTTTTCTCCTCGTTTATTTTGACCAGCCATGAGTTCGCCCACTCTTCTAGCGATGTTAGGGCCGTCTGCATCCTATTTCTTGCTATGGTGAGATTCTTTTCAGAGGTCCACATAGCCAGATCGTCTGCAAACATTGAGCTATGGACTCTTCTTGGTATATTCTCTGTAATATCGTTTATATATACCAGGAAGAGTGTGGGTGACAGTACTTCCCCTTGGGGTACTCCCTGCTCGAGTGTCACCTTTTTGCTGATCTGCCCTTGTACTTGGACTCTGACCGTTCTTTGTTTGAGGTAGTGGTTGATCCACTTGTACATTTTCCCACAAACATCACTTCTTCTTAGCTTGACTCTAAGTCCATCTTTCCAGACTTTGTCAAATGCCTTTTCCAGATCCACCCGAACAGCTACTGTGTGTTTCTGTGCCTGGTAGGCATCTTCTATCTCCTGGGCTATGAGGATGACCTGGTCCTCAGTGGATCTGTGCTGTCTAAAGCCGGCTTGCTGTGGAATTAGTTTTCGTTTTTCTTCCAGATGCCACATCAGTCTGGTGTTTATCATCCGTTCCATCAGCTTGCCGACACAGCTCAGTAGGCTTATGGGCCTGTATCCATTTGGATCTGTTTTGTCCTTTCCTGTTTTTGGTACTGGTACCAGTATTGCGTCTTTCCATGCCTGTGGTACAATTTCCCTTTTCCAGCTTTGGTTCAGGACCGATAGCAGTTTCCTCTTCGCTGTTTGGCCCCGCCCCATCAGCATTTCGTTTGTTATCCCGTCTTTTCCGGGAGATTTCCTTTTCTTTAGTGTTCTCATAGCCTCTTCCATTTCGCGCATTGTTAATTTGGCCATCATGCTCTTCAGGTGCCGTATTCATGTTTTCGTGCCCCTTTAGCTCTTCGCTAATGTCTGTATGCTTATCTGCAGGGACCTCGATGTGGTTTGCTCTGGCATAGTGATCGACAAAGGCGTTTGCGGCTTTCTTACCTGTGATCAAGTTCTCGCCCTGCTTGATAGTAATTTGTTTATTTGACGGGGTTTCGTTGTTCATGGCTCTGACTAGCTTCCATAGCTTGTTCCCGTCTTTGTCCAGGTTTAGGCTTTCCGTTTTATTTTTCCAGCTTTCTCTTGCTGTTTGCTTGAGAGTGTGTTTGTACTTCGCCGTGGCGGCTTTGAGGGCGATGTTTGCCTCCATGGATTTTTCTCGCTCTGCCATGTTCCTAGCATTTGTTACTGCATCTTCCACTTTCTGCAACTCATCATTCCAGTAGGGCTTATAGTTTTTCATAGCTCCTCTTGGGATGGTTTCAGTGGCGGCTTGCATTATTGCCTTGCTTAGGCTTTCCACCATGGGCTTCATTTTGGTGTTTCGTGTGTTGATGGTTTCACACAGCCCATCTGTCAGGATTGCAAATCTGTCCCAGTCGGCTCGTTTGTAATTCCAACGTGGAAGCGGTTTTGTTTCATGTGGGCCTACTTCCATGTCAATGGTTAGCCTGATCGGCCTGTGGTCGCTACCTGCCAGTTGGTTTAGCACCTGGCGGTCTATTTTATGGTGTATGTCCTGTGTGGAGAAGGCCAAATCTAGAGTCGAGGTGGTATACCATGTTCTTGAATAGAAGCTAGGGCTATCCTCCGGCCTATTGATTAGGGAGAGATTTGCATCTATCTCCCAATCTTCCACTTCGTCACCTCTGCTGTCTGTGTCGGAGTATCCCCATCTCTCCGAGTGGCTGTTGAAATCTCCAACTACTATGCAGTTGGAGTCTCTGACCTCCATACTCGAGAGCGATAGGTCTCTATTTGGTGGTCCGTACAGATTGAAAATGCGGAGCTTCGTCTCTTGAGCCATTATGTCAACTCCTACAATTTCTGCTTGTCCGGTGTGATTGACAGATACCGCGCTACTCGGTATGCAGTTTCTGGTCAGTATCAGGACCCTTCCTTTGTGGCCTTCTCTATCTAGACGGAAGGTCTGGTATCCTCTGATTGAGAATTTATGATTATTGTTGAGGTGCGTTTCCTGGATACATGCCACGTCAATCTTACCTTCATGCAGGTGATGTGTAAGGGAAAGTTTTTTGTTAATGACTCCCTCCGCATTCCACTGTAGTATTTTGAGGGTCTTGAGGTTTTGGTCAATAGAAGTTGCCCCATAGCCATGTGCCTTGACTCCACGACACATGGGTGGGTGACCACCAGTAGTCAAGGGTGGGCCCCTTCGAGGCGTGAGGCCCGGCACTATCGCTGCCTGGCGGGACTCCGCAGGATGAGCGCCAAGCGTTTTTCTAATCGGTTGTACTGTCATCATGCTGCGATTTACGTTGCACTGTTTTGTTAGGCTTGCGGCCCCGTGCATCCGATTTCAACAGGCGTTTCTGTAGGGATGCCCTCCTTAGCCTTTGGCTGTCCCCAGCCTATCTGCAAGGCAGCAGTTGTTTATGATCAGAGTTGTCTCTCTTATGGAAGTTGTCTTACCAGACTATCGAGTCTTCACTACTCGTGTCTATAGGGTGCAATGATGATATGTGAGATGATATATGAGATGGACTGGTTTACCCGGAAGAGAGGCAGTCCAGTGTGTCTGTATCCCAGGATCGTCACGTCCTGCCAGAAACGTAGCATTTGCATGTGAGTGGGGTATCTCTTTCTATCTTTATTTTCTTTGCTTCTATGCAGAGATGGTACGCCTAGCATTCCCCGCCACCTGGGGTGTTGACACAGTGGGGCAGATGTGCAATGTCCGCTGGTCTGCATCTCTTCTGCGTCCAGCATGATAGTTATAGGGCTGATAACGTACAGGGGTAGATATCGAAGCCGAAGTGCATTTAACCTGAGGACAAGCCTGGTAATGTCACAGAGATGTTGTTCTCTGGTTTTCAATCATTTCAGTGTTGGCCGTGTTTAGTCAAATTAAGCCGCAGGCTCCACTCCTGGTGGTGCCCTTCCGTCAATTCCTTTAAGTTTCAGCTTTGCAACCATACTTTCCCCGAAACCCAAACACTTTGGTTTCCCGGAAGCTGCCCGCAGAGTCATCGAAGCAACTTCTGCGGATCGCTAGTCGGCATCGTTTATGGTCAGAACTACGACGATATCTGATCGTCTTCGCGCCTCTGACTTTCGTTCTTGATTAATGAAAACATTCTTGACAAATGCTTTCGCAGTAGCTCGTCTTACGGCGATCCAAGAATTTCACCTCTAACGCCGCAATACGAATGCCCCCGTTTGTCCCTGTTAATCATTACCTCCAGTTCCGAAAACCAACAAAATAGAACCGAGGTCCTATTCCATTATTCCATGCACCATTATTCAGGCAGCTTTGAACACTCTAATTTTTCAAAGTAAACGCGCCGGCGACCCAGGACACTCAGCGAAGAGCACCCGTGGGAGAGAGCCGGCAGACGGTAGGGCAGGAGACAACGGGCAGTGAACCGGCGCGAGCCGGACCGCCCGCCTGCGCCTGAGATCCAACTACGAGCTTTATAACTGCAACAACTTTAATATACGCTATTGGAGCTGGAATTACCGCGGCTGCTGGCACCAGACTTGCCCTCCAATAGATCTTCGTTAAAGGGTTTAAAGTGTACTCATTCCAATTACGGGACCTCGAAAGAGTCCCGTATTGTTATTTTTCGTCACTACCTCCCCGTGCCGGGAGTGGGTAAGTTGCGCGCCTGCTGCCTTCCTTGGATGTGGTAGCCGTTTCTCATGCTCCCTCTCCGGAATCGAACCCTGATTCCCCGTTACCCGTTACAAACATGGTAGGCATGTCACGTACCATCGACATTTGATAGGGCAGACATTTGAAAGATGCATCGCCGGCATATGAGGCCATGCGATCAGCACAAAGTTATCCAGAGTCACCAGTGGGGACGCCGCAACCCCGCGAGGGGAAACGACGATTGGTTTTGAACTAATAAAAGCGCTCTTTCCGCGAGGGTCGGAGCTTGGTAAGCATGTATTAGCTCTAGAATTGCCACAGTTATCCAAGTAGGATCGTGTCATCTAAGGAACCTCGCCTGATTTAATGAGCCATTCGCGGTTTCACCGTGAGACAGTGTGAACTTAGACATGCATGGCTTAATCTTTGAGACAAGCATATGACTACTGGCAGGATCAACCAGATATCTGTCGAAGACGTACGTACAGCACACACCGGTCGGCGGAGGAAGGGTGTGTAAAAAGCCTCACTGGGACGGCCGCAGGGACCGACTGACGAGACGGACGGACGGTTGTTCCACCTGTCCCTCACTCCGTCGACCTAGGACCGTCTGACAGAGGCGTCCTACACGCACCAGACAACCGACCGACCGACCGGGCTCGCTCGAGGAGGGATGGCAGCGCTCTGTGCAGAACGGATCCCAACGACCTCGGCGATGAATTTCACTGGGACTAGAGACAATTTGGCCTGCCGGCCTGCCCTTCTCCGGAGGAGAACGCAGGGCCTTGAGGCACGATTCCTGCTTTCCATTTGCCGGTCACAAGCTCTTTGCGAGAGTCGGACCACCAGCGAGACGTACTGTCGAGCTCTGCTATAAGCCTTAGATAAATCACCACGGACGGACCACGTTTCCTGATACGGACCAGACGAGCGCACCTCGGTGGAGGAGACGCCACAACAAACCGCACCCAATTCGCTCTACGGGGAAAGGCAGGCGAGCGTTTTCCGCAAGCCCGCGCTATCGCTCCGCCTGGCGGGACTGAGATCGCTTTACGAACACTGGTTGCAATTGAGTCGCGGCGGCGAGACAACTACCCCAGATCTCAATGCGTGTAATATTATAAAATATCAAACTCGCGACTAGAATGTTTTCCAGTCTGGAGGTAATCGTACTTCCGGTTTGTACAGCTGTTCATAAACAATTGAATTGTTAAAACAGTGTTAGCCAACCTGGCATAACTTGACACTAGTAAGGGAGTCAGGATAGCTGGTCTTATAGTACTGCTGTCTGCTTAAATATTTGACTCACTATAAGAAGACTGTAGTGTATATTTTATATTTTTTATGTATGTTAAAACAGACGGACACTAGTCTACGGGACTCCAACTTGGCGTACCCCGGTTGTTGCTACGGATCCAGCAACATCTGGTCTCTCGTCCTTCTTCCCAGTGCATGTAATGGTAACTACACGAGATTATTGGTTGTTGTTTAGCACCATACTAAGTGTTCCATTGAGGAAGAAGCATTATCCGAACAGCGTTGATTGAACTCCGACCACTCAGACATGATCATCAACGATTTCGTTTGGGTATTTGTTGGGCCGGCAGCCTAGGGCGTCTTGTGGTTGCATTCTTTATCTTCACGATATATACAACTTGCAATATTCCTTATACCTTTCCAATCGGCTTATTTAATAGTTTGCCAATAGTGCATACACTGTCTATTTTGGTTTTTATTCTCGCTTGTGTAATATTTAGGAATGTCTTGGCCATCAGACGGGAAGTTCTATAATCTGTAAAATCCACTGCCCTATGCGTTTATGGCGTATGATGTCTTCAAGTCTTTGGGTGAATATCTTGCAGCACATATGTTATTGCACAGCTCTGTAATCATGTCATCAGCTTTCTCTTGCTTCTTTATTTGTATTGTTTTCACTACTTCTGATTTTGAGATTTGTGGACGTTCATTATTTTGTATTTGTGGTTTGATATCTCTGTTGTCGTCCAACAGTTCCCTGCCATATTGTACTCCTCTTTATAAGATATATCACTCATCAATTAAATTGTTCCTATCATTATCAATAGTTCACTATCAAATTCAAGAGAAAGCTGCAGTGAAAATAACTTATACAAATTAAAAACCAACGCCTTGCGTCATGACTTGTGAATGTGGAAATGCATATAAACAAGATAAAATTAAACAATTGTGTTTCACTTGTTTTATAATATTGTTAGCTAAAACAAAACAGTTCACTAATCTACCTTCATTGTATCAACACAATGCATATAGCCAAGCGGCTGGTGCAGGAGAACAAAGAATTATTCATGCAGCGCTAGCACGCGTACCAACGTTTCATTAACTTAGTTTTACCAGTTGCTACAGCTACTATTGTATTCAGGTGATTTGGCCAGAGTAACATATCCAGATTATCGAGTATGCTTGAATCTGTGCTCCCCATGCAGCGGAAGAGGTAAGGTGAATGAAGTGACTAACTATCATCATTCAGTAGCTTTCAGACCTTCTGTACGATGTGCCATATCGCCCTGGACAGAAGATTTGGAAT